>KL267025.1:0-51175 GCA_000699545.1 Podiceps cristatus
CGGGGGCGGGCGGGGCTCGGGGTTCCTTGAGGGGAGATGGCCGGTGCGCGGCGTTGTCATGGTACCCGTTGCCCGAATACAGGGCCAGGCCGTTGCTTGCGGGTTCGGCGCTGGTGGAAGAAAGCCGTGAGCTGGGACTGAGATCCGGGGGCTGCCATGCTAAGAGAGGTTGCTGATGGAGCCCACCTGCCTTATTAATGTCTTCCTGCGAGTTAATGACACTTGTTTCGCCCCGAACTCGATAAAAAGTACGTCCTCTCAGAAAACAGTCTCACCTTGAAGGCTTCAAACAACAGCAGGTCCAGGCTTGCCTTGGTAAGTCAGTCCGGTGTTAATTTCCTAACAACTAAGATGCTTTATGTGCTACTTCAAAGCTGAATTGTCAAAGTAAAGCCTACAGCCAGCTGTTCCCATCGGTGCTTTCACTGGCAAGTTTTACCCTGTTTCAGAAACTTGTATTTTTTGGGTTTGGATATGTTGAGTTGCATATGGTTTTGTTATGTCATAGTCTTCTGGAGCGTGACCATTTACACACAAGATTGAGTTCGCTCTATGTCAAGGAGAGTAATTTTACAGATTGTTTTATTTGTTTTGATATCACAATCTTCCAGGAGTATTCCCTATAGTTGTCTTTAAATTAAAAAGTTGTGATTAGTTTTTCCTTTTAATTGTGGAAATTAGCGTGGAGAAGCCTTTGGGGGGAGTATGCATGGAGGAGTAGGCTACTAGGTGTTTTGAAACAAGATTTTATCATAAAGCAACATTCTCATTGTTTTGCTTACTTTTTTGGGGGACAGCCTTTATGAGGAACTTGGTGAATGTTCTTATGATGATGTGGTGGTTCTTTGTTGCCTTTAAGCAGAGGATGCCAATGGACAACAGTCACCTGCCAGACAGTATCCAAGAGCAAGACCCTGTTACTACTGCAAGCAGTAATGGCCTGTGTAATGCCGAGGAATCGGGAATTGAACAAGAAAATGACGTTTGTAACAGTGACACGGGCAATAGAGTTCCCAGCTCTGCCAGCCAGCCATCCACTTCCATGGCTGTTCCTTTGGAGGTGTCCAGAAGAGGACAACACCTTTTAAAGATCAACAGACAACAGATTCAGTCCATCTCATGTAGTGCACAGGCTGCTGAACTCAAAGGTTTAGGAGTTGATGTCTATGACCAGGATGTATTGGAGCAAGGAGTTCTTCAGCAAGTAGATAATGCAATTAATGAAGCTAAGAAAGCAACAAAAAAAGCTGATGCGGAGAAAGCATATCAGTCAGTGCTGGATGACTTCAGGTAAATTGCATCCTTTCTTACTCTTCCTTTGTTACTGACTGATCAGGCTCAGTGTCTCATGTTTTTAAAAGTTGAAGGATGAAAATATGTTTTGAAGGCACTAGGTCACATGTACTCTTCTGAGTCACCCACCTTTTAAAAAAGGAGAAAATATTTTTCACATCAGAGCACCACTTCATTGCTCTTATTTGACTAATTCGGTCATGCATCAAGGCAGTAGAGGACAACACATCTCCTTTTTCTGCTTTGTCTCCTACCTTACCAAGATGCATGTGTATTTTCTGGGCAGTGGAGAACTGCATTATACACTATTATTCAAAGTTATAGTCAGAAAAAGTGCCCCTTCTTCAACTCTGTATGCTTCATGGGGTTATCTGCTGCTGGTTATGTGCTTTCTGTAACTTGCGTGACTCCATATGATGAGTGTACTACAACCAAAACAACCTTATCAGAAGTGCTTGTATGAAGTACTTCATGACACCTTAAAAGATTCAAATGCTTAACATGGTGTATTGATAGTAGAAGACTTTGAGGGATAGGAGCCACTAATCTTTTGAGTTTTCATCTTAGACCTCCCTTTCTGTTTCTAGTCTCATTGTAGTTACTGTGTGAACTACTGCAGGTAAGTAATTCTACCTGTGGATCTTTCACTGTATTGCATTAATCTTGGGTTTTAGTGCTCAGGAGTGCTCTAAGCCTCCATTACTTAGGTGAACTCTCGCATAGCTCTCTTGTTATGCGTGTGCTTAATATTATGCACTTCATTGATTTTCCAGTTTGGGTGTGCAGATGTGAAATTGCGTTTGCAAAACTGGAACCTAATTTCAGATGTTATGTTGCAGAAGGATGTGATGAGTAAGGTGGTCATTGAGAGGAAGAATGGAGCAACGCAGCCATTGCGATTAGATTATGAGGTTATTGGAGTGGTGCACAGCACTGTCACTTAGTTGATATTTTCCTGTTTTTCTTTAAGAAGCATCCTATGATTTTTCTTACCCCTCTATTTTCACCTTCCACTTAAAAGTAGTAAAATGATTTACTTGAGGGGATGCAAGTGGTTTATGCAGACCTGTAGAACCTCGTCTGTATAAGATGTAATATGCAAGTCTGAAAGTTGATTTTGGAGGAAATTAGCAGAGATATAGCTGGCTTGTTGAGCAGAGAGACTAACAAAAGTAAAGAAGTACACATAGAGCGTGATAGAGTTGGTTAAAGACCTGTAATATGGTGAATGCATGAGTAGAGGTAAAATCAGGCAAGAAGTGGGTTTTGAGTAGTTGGCATGGAGTTCATCGCAGAAGCTGCATGATTCTGTAATATACACTCAAATTTAAGCAGGAGGAGGAGAATGAAAAATGGTTGAAGTTGAATCCTGTTTACATCCCGTAGTCCTGTTAAACAGAGCTTTGTGGAAGAGAACAGTAGCAGTGTGCAGTGTGTATCAGGAGACCCTAGGGCCAAGGAAGCAAGAGCTGAAAGGTAGGAGGCGTGCAAGAGGATGGTATACTCGAAAGCAATGAAACAGAAGACTGAGAAACGGGATGGGATGGTTCAAAAATGTTGAAAGAAAATGGAGAAGTGAAGATGGCAGTGATAGCTGGGGAGCTGGTAGAACACATCTCCTAGGAGAAGAGTGGTAGAATCCAGATTAGAGCTGGAGAGAAATGTGGCCCAACAATTTCCTTCCTGATAATTGAGGAGACTTACCTAGTCCTGTTCTTTGCCTGTAAGGGGAATAATGGCCACTTTGCAGGTGTTTTCTTTGACTTTTTCATAATGCTTTGAGATTCTGATTTGTGTATCCTTATGAAATGTTATGCTATTTGAATCAACACACCTAGATTTGTTGCTTCTGGCGGTGGGGCAGTGCCTCCTTCCTTACAAACAAATTCAACAGCAGAAACGGATGATACTAAGTGATAGTATGTGGTTCAACCTGAATTTCATATTCATACCATATGAAACATGGTATCACATGAGTAAGCGAAGTTTAAAGTTGATATGCTGTTACTTCTTTGAGGTAGTCTGTCTTCTTGAAACTATATTTGTATCTTGTAATCTATTCTTTGTGTAAAAGAGACATTGTAAAGGTAAAATAAATAGGCTTCCTTATATAATGGCATCAAACTATTAAAACAGATTCAGAAAATGAAAACATGGGATTTCCCATTTAGATTTTTGGTTTGCATTTTGTTTACCTTGAATAATAAAAGCAACCACTATCACTTATTGTCATCATCAGACTTGTAACCTTTGAGTACTAAATATTGCAGTGGCTTGTTGAGTTTCCTTGCCTTTGGAATTTTAGTGTTAGCAAAATTTCATTTAAAAATATTTTATGATATACAACTTTTTAAAGTGTTTGAATATTAAACAACACTGGGAATGCAAGATGCTTATTTAGAAACTTACTTTTTGACCTTTTTAAATCTTACCTTATCTTCTGAAATTTCTGAATTGAGAATGTGCTATTTTTCTTTCTAGATTTGAGTAGTATATTGAAATCTTCTTGTTTTTTCAGGTCATGTACAACATCTCTGAAACAAATAAATAAAATCATTGAGCAACTTTCACCTCAAGCTGCCAACAACAAAGATATACACAGAAAACTAGATTCTGTAAAACGGCAAAAATATAACAAGGTGATTGGATTACGTTAATTTCCTGTTGACAATACTTAGTTTGTACTTTGGTTTAAGGTTTGGATTATGTGACATAATTCTTGCCTGAATATATAGTACAATTGTTTGTCCTTCCCTTTTAAATGGTTTAATTTTTTATGAAAAAAGTAAATAATATAAAGATGTGAAAGTGAGAGCTGTTTTGGTTCTTTTTTTTATGGTTTTTGTTTGGTTTTATTCTAAGTTTCAGAACAAGCTGTAAAACTGAAGTTTCAGGACCTGTTTGGAAGACTGATTTGCATTAATTTAATTACATCCCTCCTAGTAGTATTTGGAGAACTAGCAAAGCATTGTTAGGGCATGATTCAGTAGTGGACCGAAGTCTCATCCCTTGTGGTCTCTTTTCCCTACCTTCCTTTCCTTAATCCTCTTTTATTGTCTGTCTATCTTGTACCAGTACACATCATTCCTTTCTGTGAGCTATTTTAACTCATTGATTTGGCAGAAACTGCTCCGGCTTTTTTCCTGCCAGAGTAGTATGTTAAAAGAGCTTGTAGAGCAATCTTTCAGGCATCAGGGTAATGTAAGCAATAGACCTATACAGCTGTGAATAGGAAGAAGGAGATTTGAGAAAAGGGGAACTTCTGGTGAGGAATGTACAACTTTGATCAGCTCACCATCTGATGGAGATTCAGGCTAATATTTTCTCTCATGATAAACCTGACTGAAAAACTTTGTCCTTTGCCCTCAGACACTTCTTCCCAGTCTCAGGCCATCTGCCATGGGTCATTCAGTTGTTTGTTTTTTAACCTTGATCATTTCAGCAACTTGGATAACGCTGTACTCGCAATTTGGCCAGTTGAGTGAGAGGGACAGTAATGAACAGTGGCACAGGACTAGGAACAAGTAGCTGGAACTAGTGGGAAAAAATGCGTTAAACCAGATTTACCACTAAAGAGTGATCATGTAACTGGATGCTGTATTTGGCTTGTTTTCATATTGATTGAAGTAATTTACACAAGTGTTAGTTGCAGGGTAAGCTCAAACCATGTTGTGAGTTCATTGTTAACCATCTCTAATAGTCCTTGAAGTGTAAGAATAAATCCGTGTATGAAAACTATCAGCTGTGAAAGTGGTCCTACTAACCTCAAGAGTGTTCTGGAGGCTGTTTGCAGGCAGGAAGCATACTTAAAGCTGATCTTGAGCTACTTTTTGCATGGAGAAGTACATTTTAGTACTCTTGTAGTATTTAAAAAAAAAAAAAAAAGTTCAAGATGACTAAATTCTTCCGTTATTGAGGTAAATGGGAAATTAATGACTGGTACAAGACAGTTTTTTCCTTAGAGCTGTCATACAGGGAGTGGTTTATCATATAAAGTACTCTGGTAGCAAGGATAGTAGTGTATACACAGAAGATAATGTATTGTACCATACATGAATATACTTACCTTTTGCGGTAAGTGCTATAGGAAGATGTGGACAGGCTAGTGAGCTGTTCTTCACCAGAAAGAAAAATTTGCTTATTTTGCTATGAACTTGATTTTTACTGAGGTATGTGCCTCTCTAGGTATGGAAATATTTCCAAAGAATAGAGTTACAAATGTGGAAAGTTACATTGCTGATGTCATTTTTTTACGGGTTAGAATTTCTTGTTTGATAAATGAAAGTTAGCAACACCAAGGAATCACAATGTCACCAGTAAATATACAGTTGAGGATACTACAGTCAGATAAAAGATGTAACAGAAGAGCTAGCTGTGAATTGTTTTCATAGCAGTAATAAACTATACTTGTTATAGCATCTGTAATGTTGATTTTTTTTCACTTTTAAATCATTACACTTTGTTGTTTTTGCTATTAAATTAACTATGACCACTCCTAAATTAACTGTGTAAAAATGTGTATGATGGGCTGATTTACAGTTTCATTTTCTTTCTAACAAACATTCCAAAACTACTCAGATGATAAGTAAATCTTATTAAATCTTATAGCTGTTTTTAGTGGCTTATTAACCATTAACCTAGTCCTGCAAATCATGAACAAATTTTTTGGTGTTCTGTGCATCTCACTACAGATACTGTGGTGATGCTTTTTTGCACATTTTTTGTTCCAAATGTGATACTGTGAATATTTGAATATGAGATTCTGGAGGAAAATACTGCAAATGTAGTAATTTAAGTCTTGTTTAAAAGGATAGTAAGTTTATGAACAAGATTAAAAGTTATCTACTTGTCATTCAAGGAACAACAGCTAAAGAAGATCAAAGCAAAACAAAAGCGTCTCCAAGCAATTCTTGGTGGAACAGAGTTTCTTGATAAAGTAAATGAGATTGAATTCGAGGAAGATGAAGGTATGGAAGATGGCTGAAAGCTCTGTTCTACTTTGATGTAATGCCTTTTGTTTGAAGCTAGTTTGCAAGTTCTTTGCCAATAAGGAAATAAATTTCAGTGGTTTGCTTTCAAAGAGAGAGTTAAGAACACTGAGTCTCTCTGCACCTGCAAAATTGCAAATCTTGGCATATTCATGTGGGAAGTTTTAAAAAATGGATGTTAATCCGTGTTGAGCTCAGTAGGGATGGCTGAGGCACATTAGAGTATTGGGCTTAATAAATTGGAAATACTAACATTTTTTCACAGCTAATTTGATAAAGATGACTAGCGTCATGATTGAATTACATTTTCTATGCTGGATGCTATCAATCAGCATTAACAAAATTGTTTTTTCTTACTGTTGGGAAGTATTGCTAAAAATGGAAGAGGGAAGTGCTTCTCTTTCAGGCTGCACTGTCATTTAAAAAGAAAAAAAAAAAAAAAGGCTTCTTTCAAAGCAGAGAATTTGTTCTCTCAGCGTTTCTTTCTCAGGTTTTCTTTCTCACTGCTGTCTGAAAACTGAGCTTGGATTCTGTAACTCCAGCTTGGCTGTGTTTTGGCCGTGATCAGTAGTCTGTGGTATTCTGCAGGGCACGTTTGGACCCCATTGACATCTGCACGTCACCTTTGGATTATATTGTTGTTTGCAGAGACATAAAGTTTGTGCTATTTGTCCATTGCAGATGTGACTGGAGTGTATTCTAGGTCTCACAGAGGCTGGTGCTTCTCTCCCGATTCAACAAAACTTATAGGAGTCAAAACCTCAGTAAACTTTCCTTAGTAGAAAATCATCTTTAATCCTTTTTCTCTGAAAGGCCTCATGCAGTAAAACTCAGCACCCAGTGTGATGAAGTGTAACTAGGAAGTGAATGGAGCCCACGACAGAAGAAATGGTAGTTGAGTAGTTTGAGAAACTGAGGGGATGGAAAGGGAGGAGTTTCATGCCTGATGCATCATCATTATATGTCCAGCATGTTTTGGTGATAAATACAGTGCTTTAAATAGGACCATATACAGTAGCACACTATGCTGGCAATTCTGGTACAGCTATTTTGAAACTTTGGACTGAAACAATAGATTTCAGGCTGGAATTCCCCTTCAGCTTCCTGAAGAGCTTTTCCCCCTCTTTGTTTTCAAACACCAATTATGGTTTGGGTTAATATGTATAGTAAATGTGTGTGCAGTTTAACTGAAGTGCTCTTTTATGGCAACGTGCTGTACAGCCAATCTGACTTTTAAAGGCATCATCCTAATATTAGTATTGTAGTGTAGGAAGATGGGGTTTGGTTTTTGTTTTGTTTTGGGTTTTTTTAAGCATGTGGGAAGATGGTTTTTTATGTGGTTTGTAAGATTTGTGTCTGTCCTGGTATGGTAATGGAAATGTCAAATTTCAAGCTTATGAGTAGGACTGAAAAATTAATAATAAAATAGAAATGGACAACATTGCTGCATATGCAAATGGAGTGGTTTCTTGCACTGAACATGGTGACGTGGGTTGAACTGACAACACAGGGAGCACATTAGAGTTCATATACCACGAGAAACTGTAAATTTATGGTATTTCTTGCTACTGTGTTGTTTCTGAAATATTTGCATTTTGGTGGTATGTATAATGTTTCTTATATGAAGTTTGAGAAGTAGTTTGAAGTAAAAGTTACAGTCTGACTTTTTTGGACTCCTGTTTTGTTGTGTTTTGCTTTTTTTTTTTTTGAACTTCAAGTATGTGTGATGATAATTTGGACTTTAAAGTTATATATAAACCTGAACTGAATGCGTATAAGCTTGGGGGGAAGGGAGAGGGGGAACAAAAAAAACCCCACCCTTGTTCCTGTGTTTGGGTTATTCAGAAGGTGTTAAAGGCATGCTGGATGTTCTGATTTTTGTTGTAGAACCTGGACCATCGTGTCTTGGCAGTATGCTTATGCCTGTTCAGGAAACAGAGTGGGAAGAGCTTATTCGTACTGGCCAGATGACTCCATTTGGAACTAAAATACCTCAGAAGCCAGAGAGGAAGACACGGCGATTAATGCTAAATGAAGCATCTGATTTTGAGAAGTACTTAGCAGACCAAGCTAAGCTGTCATCTGAAAGAAAGAAGTTATCTCTTCACAAAAGAACAAAGAAGAAAGCACAAGCCAAAAACGTTCAGTGCGTAGGTCCTGCATCTACTACAAAGGAGAAAGGGGATAAAGCCCTGTCAAAAACAGATAAACGCTTAAAAAAACACATGAGAAAACTCCAGAAGCATGCCCTTCAGATTCAATCAAAGGCAGAGATCCCAAAAGAAGAGAAATATCTTGAGGCCAAGAAGTTCAGACGTGAACAGGAGGATAGTAGTGGAGACTCCAAGTATGTACCTGTTGAGCAGCTCTTTGATCCAGAAGCAGCAAAAGAGGAAGGAGAGCAGGCATCTTCTCATGCTGAGAATGATTCTGATTATGAACTCAGGGATTTGTCAAGAAAAAGAAAATATCCAGCGAAGCGAGATTTTAAAGAAGCTGAAGATGATGCTGACTACTTTCCCAGCTCTGAGGAAGAGGAGCATACTCTGGGGAAGCGCAAAGTAAAGAGATGGAGAGATGATGGGGATGTAGACTCTTATAAACAGAGACTAAGGTTAGTCCTAGACATTTTTATTAGTAACATTAACAAATGATGTTGAACATGCAAAGGGCAATATCTGTAATACACTGCTAGGAATCAAAGTAACAAAAATGAGACATTCAGAATGATCATAGCCTTCCAGAAGGAATCAGACATACCTCTTAATTACAACAACTTTGCTGTTAGATTTTTCTGATTGTTATAGGTCCTTCAGTATTAAGGTATTTGTGCATCATTGGGTGTTTGTTGTTTCCAGAACTGTGAGTGTGCCCAAACTAGAGTATACATAAAACATACTGCTTGACAGCTTTATACTTAGGTATTGCCTTTGTCCCTAGATCATATACCTACCTTTCAAAAAAAAAAAAAAAAAAAAAAAAGGTAATGTAGTAATGTCTTCTGTTTGATAGGCAAAATTACAGTGCAGACAGATAATGCCCTCCCTCTTCAGAGGGATGGCGTTTTTCCACTGAGAAATCTTTTGTTTGGGAGAAGGTGAGATGCTTAGGTTTTGGCTTTAAATAATTAACTGCTAGTCAAGAAGATATCATTTGGATCAATTATAGTTACATACTGGTTTTATAGAATATGTTAGTTTATTGAAATCCAAGGCAATTGCATATAGTTTATATGGCTAACAGGTTTTTTTTTAAATTAAAATTAAAAGGATCTTTTGAATTTAAACTTGTAAAAGAATTGTAATGGAAAGGACAATATATTATTTGATTATTAGCACATGATATCTCTTGCATAACTTATATTAGAAGACATAAGTAATGAAGACTGGATATTTATATTGCTGTTAGTCAAGTCTAAGAAGAGCTGCTCTGTTTGACAGTGATTTTCCTCTCTTTGTTCTTGAAGAGAGCGAGGGTGAAAACATCCTTATATAAAGAGATCATGACAATAGTGGAAGTAGTGGTGTTTTCTGTTGCTGTGATGACCTGAGGTTGTAAACTGGGTAAGGTTTCAAAGGAGAATCTGGTATGTTAGGTGGAGAAATACAGCTAAGAACACAAGTTATTTTTTGAAATGGCAGCTGAAACACCTTGTGCTAATCTGTGATTTATGCAGTTTGCATAACCTGTGTGTTGATGATCTCTCTGTAGCTACAGTGTACTGTTGAGATGTTTTCCCTACTGATAGCATAGCTGTTGAGCTCCTTACAATAAGACTGAACAACGTTTCCATTTTCACAACTTCCTGGAAAACATTTTCAAGGGACAACGGAGTGACATGTAATTTGTTAAGCTGTTAAAATACTAACTAGACATGCCAGTGAAGTTAAGAGACATCTCTGCACATGCTGGGAGTCAAAAGATCAAGATCAGTAAAATGGTTATTTTGTTTTAATTGTTCTCTAACCACTGGCATGTTTTCTCTTTTCTAGTATAAGGGTAGAGCTTTGTATAATGAAATTCAGCTTTTTGATAGCATGCTTACTTTTAATTAATTACCTTCAGTGAGTGTCCTTCAAGTAGTTTTATAGTCCTCTAGAAAATCATGGATTCCAACTTGAAAACAGCTGATCTGGAGTGAAACAAAGAATATATATTAGGGCTGTCAGTGAAGGGTGATTGATGGGGATAAGGCCTAGTGTAGGAATTTGGTTAATGCTTTGGAGACTTGTACACTTTTATGGAAGTACAAAATCTTACGGCTTTAAATGAAGCTGTATTAGAGAAGGGATCAAGAAGTAGAGGTATAAACACCATGTCTTCCTGCGGTGAGAGCCTGCATTGCTGTAGAGGAAGAGGTATCTTCTGATATCAGAGGTACTCACAGTTACAGAATTACTGGTAACAACCTCAGATAGGAAGAGCCCAACTTCACTTTCACATCCCAGGTTACAAAGGCAGATCAGGAGCTGATATGAAGCAACAGATTTGCAATCCCAGGATGCTGCTCTTCAAAGTTAAAGAATCGCTTATTGCTCTTGAATAGAAGATTTTGGCAAGAGACTAATCTGAACAGTGTCCAAAGGGTCAAAAAAAAATATGTTTTCTTATTGGATGCATTAACAAAAATTAATTGTATTTAATTGATAAAATATTTACTGTTTTATTAAATAAAACTGTACTCTTCACATTTAAATTAGACCAATATTAAATCATTTTTAATTCAGTGTTTTCATCAAGAGTAATTTATTTTGATTGAAAGTTTTAATATGACTCACAGTTTAAATTCACTCAAACACGTTTTTTTAATAACGTTAAGATTGTGACAATTTATCCTTAGCAAAGTCATATCATACACTACATTTCTTCTGGTTACTAAAGTTACAATAAAAGCCTAAATGAATTTTAGAAATATCAATAACTGTAATTGCTACCAAAACACTACATCTCTTAAAAATTTCATAGCTACAGTTATTGTGGCTGTTAAGCTGCAGCTGTCCACATTGACGTTTTTATGCTGACACCCCCAGGTAATCTTCATTATGGGAAATGCCATGAGAAAATAAAATGTAGTGAATTAAGAAACATATTAAGAATGCTATAGAAATGCTGTCATTTGCTTACATTTATGTCTTGTTTCATGTCAGTTTTACTTTTGAATGCAAACAAATGGGTGAGATTATGGTGCATTTTACCCCTGAGAGAGGCAGGGGAAAATCCTTTAGGATTACTTTAGTCTTCTGAACATCTAGTCTTGTGCTTGGCACCGAATACAGTCCTACACTCTTAAAGACTGAAAATGAGTTTCCTTAACATTAAAACTTTTTAGAGATGGGACTTGAAGAGATTGGTCTGTGTCAAGGGGAAACTACGATGATGTTGTTAAAGCACAATAATTAGCTAACTGTGGGACTGCAAAGCATCTCTAGAACAAGAGACTTCAGAACGGGAGCTGGTGTTTTCTGCAGTAAACAGGGCAGGCAGGAGAGCACCCGTCCCTTTCCCTTCCTTCTAAAGGCTACTTGCAGTGGTCAGCCTAGTCACTCAAAGCAAGATGTGATCAGTGGAACATGAAAAAGTAAAAGTTAGCTATGCAGAGTTCAGCTCGCCCTCTCCGTAGTTTCTTTTCCCTCTAAGAATGCTCTAAGTAGTTCTTTTCCCTTGCACGGGTCTTGCCTTTTTCTAGTTACTGTTACTGGAGCCGTGTTGCTGTGCAGACACGGGAAAAATCTGTTCTGAAAAGGTTAATGTCTAAGGTGAATTACAGCTTGCAATAATAATGAACAACAGCAAGGAACATCGGGGTTGTGGAGGGTAAGGTAAACGAGTAGGATACTGTCAAGCAGCTAAAAGGTAAGTGAGGTTCAGTGAAAAGTAGTGTATCATAATTCCCAAGTGTCATTTATACTGGCTACTACCAGCTGAACCCAGAGGATTAGGTGATCAGTCTCTAGGATGGTGCTGAAGGCCTCAGAGACTTGATCCCTATCAACAGGTATATCACTGATGTATATTTTGTCATACTCAACAGTGACCATCTTGGTCCAGAAGTGTTCAACATTGATGCTAGTGGAATCTTAACCTGTTGCCTCCTGCCTGGTGGAATGGTCAGATCATGGCAGAGCTAGTTTCTTTGAAGACTATGGAAATGCACCTGTTATCAGCCTCTTTTACCTAGGATCACAAAATAAAAGTAGCCTTGTATGCAGATTCAATGCATAGGAAATAAACATTTTCTTTGTTCTCAACAAGAAAACTGCTGCATGGTTTTCTTGTATTATTCTCAAGACTTTGCAGATGTAGAAACTGCAATTTACTGATACTTTTTTTTTGCACATTAATCAAAGTTTTCCTTTGCATGTATTAAAATGCAAAGCATAAGTATAACCAAATAATTTTTGCTGCTTATAATATGCAGAATTAATGTTTTACATTATTGACATCACTAATACAGTATCCACATAAGGTAATATCTTGGAGTCAAACCAAAAAATTAGCAGTCTTGTGGCCACTATTCCCATAGGAGTTGTCAGTATGTACCTAGGGGCTGCTTCAAGGAAGGAATTACATGTTGTGTTATGGGAGATAAGTGCCGTATCTGTGTTTTCTTGTGTATTCTGTATAGTTTGTGGAGTACAGTTGTTTGAATTCTTCAATTGCTGTCAAGTGCTCAGAGGCAAGGCTAGGAAAGCTGCTTCTTTCCAAGTCTCCCAAGTGACGTCTATGCAGCTGAGTAGCTGGAAGTTGTGGCTATCTGGGCACAAAGCAGTTGATACAAAGAAGCAAATCAAAAAATAAAATTTGCGTAAAAATAAGTTATTTTTCTCAGATCAGTTTTCATGTGCTAGCTCTTTGAAGTATCCGAGTCACTGAATCTCTTGATGTTTCAAAGTTATAAATTAAAAAAAGGATTAAATATTACCTTTCCTAAAAGATACTTTTTTAGAGCATCCTAACTGCTCTTTAAAATGACAAAGACAAGACAGAAATGAAGATATATTTTGGCTCACTCACTGAGTACACCTTTCGTTCTAAGCTCAAGTGTGTAATTGTCTACATCACTCTTGATTTACTTATGGAGACTGTGGTACTAACTGTGTGTATTTCATCTGTTAGGACGTACCAATTAAATTCACCCATATAGACCATAAAAAGTTAGATCAGAAAAGTAATGCTGAATGCTTCAATTTAGCAAATCAGAATAATCTGTAAGGGATTCTTAGCTGTATAAAATAGAAAACATATTGTGCTTCACAAATGCAAGCTATATTAAACACTCAACTTGGTTCCTGACTGTATTTAAAAAAAAAAAAAAAAATCAATTTGTGCTCGTTACTGTTTTGGATGGAGAATTTCTTTCTAGGGTATTGCAATAAGTGGAAAATGGGCTTAGTATCTGAATACATTCTTCTATTAAGATAGATTTAATTGTATGATACACGTCTTTCATACCGCACTTTCAGGATAGAATTGTATTTATGTCAGTGACCATGGACAACATAAAATAGATTTCTCAAAGGTCATGCTTTTATTTTCAAAAGACCTTGGTGATACAGTAAAACTGTATTTTCTGATTGTTTAGGCATACTAATGATGTTTAACTGTGGTGCATAAGGAATATATTGACCAAATGGTCAATATGTTACTGTGTAGTTAATCAAATATGAGCTACTGCTGTTTCTTCCTCCAGAGTTTGAAAAAAAAAATAGGGAAAAGCGGAAGACCAGACTGACCAACTGACTGATCCGGACTGTTTGTCCTCCTGTTGCTTCAGCCATTTAGATTTTTTTACACTTTTTTAACAAAAATAATGAAGTTTTGGTGTAGAATATCTTAATACGGTGTCTTACATTAAATTCACAGCCTTTAAACTGGTAATTGAGGGCAAAAAACCCTCCAGACCTTTGGAAGAGATGTAGTACCAGAGCCTTCAATACTACAGCTTGTATAATTATACACTTCAGTAAAGTAACAGATACAGTGTGTATAAAATAAACTTTTCTTTAGGAAAATTAAGTACGGGATTTTTTAGTTTAAATTCTAGACATACATATTTTGTAGCTATCTAATATTTTTAAGAGAAATCCCAACAGTGATCTTGCAGAAAATACAGTAGTTATATTAAGGTGTAACGCCTAAATTCTTGGACAGCTACGAGCTAATCTCAGAAACGTTTTTTCTTGGTTGTTTCTGGATCACTTTTACTAACGTACACTAGAGGGCAATCTGTTTCTTCCCAGGGGAGGCTGAAGCTCCAGGGTTTGCTAGTGGCGATTCACATAGGAATATTGAATTAAAAGCAAACTCTTGTACAAATTATTGCCCTGCTTGAGTTTAATATCGATTCTTTACCTAGCTGTCTCTTTGGAAGCTTTGTAATCCACAGTTGTTTTGATTTTAGTGTGGTAAGTAGGAGTTTTCTTGCCTGATTTGAGTCTTGTCATAACCCAGTCAGATAAAATAATCAAGTTCTGACATGTCTCAGTTCCAGTAACAACACAGTCTAAAGCAATGACTGTCAGCATTACTCAATTTGAATCGTTGATCTTTTTCTGGAACTCAGAAGAATAATTGACCATCTGTGCCTGATAGCACAAGATTGTAGTACTGAACAAAAATAAATGCATTTTTATGCTGTGCCTCTAGAATGTATCATATCTGCCTGCGAGATTCCAGAGCATTAATGTTACTTTCCTAAATCAAACATTTAACAGACTGCTAGTCTAAGGTAGAGATTTCTATTCCTGTGTTAGGATAGATACATAAAAGTATCTGTGGGGAAAACTTTGACACTTTATGTATATTTTAGTAAGTTCTTTTTTTACTACTTGACTGAATACATGATTTCATATAATGAAATAAGAAGTAAGAACAATCTGATAATAAACATTAGCAACTGATCTGTTTTTAATCAGAAAACTGAAGACTATCTTTGTCCATATTGGGTGGTTTGGGGTTTTTTGGTTTTGTTTGGTTTTTTTCCTGCATATGCTGCTTTTTCTCTCCATCATGCCTAAGAGATCAAAATATATTCCAGTGAAGCTGACTAACCTGTCCAGCGTTGTGTTGTCTTAGTTTTTCAGTGCAATTGGTTTTGACAGTTATTGTAACTTGTGGATGTTTGGAGATGGCAGTGTTTATTTTTACTTAACAAAAACAATACCACAATTCCAAGTTTGTGACTGGTTCCATAAAGGCAGAATGTGAGTATTTTTTCAAAAGATATTGGTGAAAAGCTGATCTAGAAACCTGCCATAATTAGCTTTCTTTTATGAGAAAGGGTATATGATAGTGTTATTTGTATATGAAGTGTTGATCTTCTTCCCTGTTCTCTTGTTCCTAATCAAAGTTTGTTTAAAGAAAATTTACCTGAGACGCAGAAACCTTTAAGTAGAAGTTCCAACAAGTTTCGCTGCAGTAAGTGGGTGGGAAGCAAGAAAAACTCTCTTAATGCTGCCACTGGAGAAAACATAGCTTGAGCTTAAGTCTTGTTAGGAGTTTGCAGATCCCATGGAAGATGATTTTGAATGACCTAAAACAAGAGTCTCTTTCAGTGTCTTCAGCTTATTTCATACCAGAGAATGTAGAGTAGTGTCCTTGGGAAGACAGGCATCATTGGTTTAATTGTGCCCAGAACTGGTTATGCAGTTAAAAAAATACAAGGGGAACACTAGACTTTCATTGCCTGTTTGGGGTTTTTTGGTTTGGGTTTGTTTTTGTTTTTCATTCACTAACATGTCCAAGATAGAACACTTGAATCAAATTTGACTTTAAATTACTTTAGCTGGCAGGATTTTCCTCTAGTGGAGAAGGCACTTGTCATATCAGGCTGGAAGGACTTAACACTACTGTACGTGACATTATGCCAGTTGTGTCTGCTCTTAACATGACTAAGCTAGTAGCATCATGGCTGAAGTCTTATAGACTTGGAGCAATGCCTGAGATGTTTTCTAGTGCCTTGTGGTTTGTTTGCCAGGTTGGAAGTGCAAAGTGTCAGGTATAGTAGCTGTCTTATGGGCAGTTGTTTGAGGAGAATTTTAAGTGTCTTTTATCTCCGTCCTTTTGGCTAGTTAGGTCCAGATACTGAAACTGTTTTAAGTTACATTTCCATAGCTGATGTGATATTGTCAACTTTGGGCCATAAATTAACTAATATTTTTATGATTGCTTCTTCTTCCTGACATGGATAAAATTGGGCTAGTAGCTTTGAAAACATAAGGCGCTCAGCCTGTAAGTGTGAAGCACGCTGGGTTGTGCATAGCACAGCAAGGCTGGAAATAAAATACAGTTTGCATGTCAAATGTAGAGTTAAAAGACTGGACAGATGAGTTTTCCAGCATCTCACTTGGGAGGCTGTCACTTAATACAGTAGATTTCAGTGTTGGGCAACTTAACTTACTTTTTTTGCCCTGAATTTTCCATTCGCTTCTTTTCATTCCATCGCTACTGTTATGGATTACTATTTAAATCATGACATCAGAGAATGAATTTTTGTTGGGTTTTCACTTGATTGAAAATTCAGTGTAGTTTTCATATAGTATCTTTTCTATGCAATAATTGAATGTTGACTCCTTTTGTCACTCTAGGAGGTGGCAAAAAGAACGTTTGAAGGACAAAGAACATCGAATAGCTGAGGAACTTTCTTCAGAAAGTGACACTGAATTTGAAGAGGGTTTCAAAGTACCAGGATTTCTCTTCAAAAAGCTTTTTAAGTATGTATTATGTACTTTATTTTAATATTATGTTGCTGTATGCTGTTAATATTAGCAGTAATAGTCATGGTGATTTCTGGATGCCCTTTGCTATAGCTTTTACTTCAATGAATGATGCCTCAACTTTTACTTTAGTTGTTTCTGTAGGATAATTTCCTTAAAAAAGGCTCCAGGATCAAACATCAAAGAAACTAGCTTATTACAAGCACAAAATGCAGTTACATGAAAATACAGATGAAAACTGGCTGATGTGAATATTGTGAATGTGTATTAGCTAAACTACAAATTGAGAAGTTCTCTGTATCTATTTTTATAAATGTTTACTCATAGATAAGTGCTTGCTGGTAATTCAGATGTGGAGTGGTAGAATAACTTTACTTTGAAGAATAAGGTATTGGCAAGTTGTCATAAATGAAACCAAGAAACGTAGTAGGTGTTTCTGTGATTGGGTGGAGTGAGTGAATATTTCTGCCAGTAAAAAATATAGACAAATAACTACTCAATGTCTACTCAGAGTAACTACTTATAATTCATATTATAAAATAATCTTGAATATTTTGCCTACAGAGAATGCATTCTTAATTCCTTTAGTAGATGGAAAGCATTCTACAACTCATTCAGTGTCGGATTATAGATTTGGACGTGACTGCTTTCTGTTTGTTTTTTGAGACCATGGTGCCCAGTGACACTTTCAAGTTCATCTCAAAAAGCTATTTACAAAAGGCAGCCCAAACAAGCTAGCAGCTGACGAGTTAATTTCCATAATCTCTCCCTTAACTTTCATGCATAATAGGCTTGAATTCATTTTTGTTGGCAACATTTCGCACAGCAGGAAAAACATCTTCTCTTTCAAACACTAAATCTCTAAAATCTCACAATTAGTGCAGTAGAAAATGCTGGTTTATAACGGGCATGCGTGGTGTCCCTTCCAACAGGACCACTTAGTCTTAACCTCAAAGAAATTATTACTGTTGTCCCGCAGTTCCTCGGAAGGAAAGCACTAGCTCTGAAATGGAATTGAATTAATGACTTGGTTGCCAGGACCATACACAGCCAATATGTGGTCTCCAGTTGTTTATGCAAAGGTACTGCAGAAGTAATCATCCTGAGAACGGATGTGTGGTCTGAGCAACCCAAAGGGAATTAAAATAAAGCAGGCAACTAAAAATTAATCTTAGAGATACCAGCCTCACTAATGAAGGGTATCCCTGCAAGCATGAGTCAGTTGGCAAAACTTCTTGAGTGGTTAGAAAGATCAATTGAGTTGAATGATTTGCCTGACTTGCTGAAATCTCCAGTGTAGGAAGGCCCCCAGTCAATAGGCATTAAACTTCGGAGTTCTGAGCAAGTTTAGTACAAAACATGGAAGTATATTGACCCAAGGAGGTACACAGCAGCATGCTGTAAGTGATCTTCCTGCATAGTTGTATTGAATTCCAAAGAAGTTGGTTTACACTAGGAGTAGTAGACCCTTAAGTTCATTCCTGTAAGCCTGTTAAAGTGGACAGTCTGTTTCTTCCCTGTATACTTGTCTGCTTTGAGGAACGTTCAGCAAGAATACCATTGGTGCTGCTGTGGAACAAAACCAAACATGGCAAGCAAGACTGACTTAGAAACGGTGCCTTATACTGCCTGCACTTAGCCTGAGGGAACGCTGTTGGTATAACCAAGAAACCAAGTTTCTTCGTTATTTGCTTTCAGTGTGTGATTTCCCTAATATGTCTGAAACGCAGTTTTGTCTCAGCAACAATGCAGCTAAACTCTGCTAGCGACTGTGGTGAGTTTTAAGGGATGCATCACAGCATGGTTGCTCACATGAAATACAGTCCAAACATAACTATTTTGGAAGACCAGGCAACATTTTTATTTTACTTCTACCATATTTTCAGAGTAAAAACCAAAACATAAACTTTGGTGCAAGGAAAGCATAAGAATAAAGAGAATTTATTGTCTCGCCGTATAACCATAAAAATTTGGTGGGAGGTGCTACTTTAACTTCTGCATGATTGCAATTATTGCATGTTTAAGTGATTATGCAAAGAAAGCACCTGTGTCTTTTCCATTTTTAGATAATCTTGGAGCAGAATTTTTCACAAACTTAATTCTCTACTGTGAAACTTTCTTGGGAGAAGGGGGAAGAGGGAGAAAGGTGCTTATAAATGCAGCTAGCTTTTAAGCACTGGATCCTAAGAAATAATGCAAAATAGTATCAGGAAGTTCTTGAATGTTTGTCTTCTGAAGAGACATGCTGGACATTATTCTGGGGGAGCAGCTTCTGACTGGAATTAAGGTCCTCTCCTATTCTTTAATGTTTCCAACAGAAACTGTTTTGTCTTCATAAAATATAGTAATGGTAGCATCTTAACCCAGTTATAGCTAATCCTGCAAGCCATTTCATGGCTGTTTTTTAGACTGCTGCCTTTTTAAGGTGAATTAATTTCTAATAAAAGGGGGTTTTTTTAAGGGCTTCTTGGAATAATGCATTTGAGACATCAGCAGATAGTATGATGTCTGAACCATTAGGTGTGTTCTTTGATCATCATTTTCTAACTACTCAAGCCGTTTGTCTCTGTTTAGCATTCTCTAAATCCATACAGAACTCATCATAAATTGATTTTTAATAGTACTTTGTAGACACTAATGTCATTAGCTGTCAGTAGTCCTAAATATTATTTGTTCAAAGAATGAAACGGGATTTTGAAATGCATATCAGACAATGCCCTAAAATGAACAGTCCCTATATTAAAAAAAAAAAAAATGTGTTTTGTTCTTTGCTGTGCTCTGCACTCCAGCATACCATCAAGAAAATTATATTGGTAACCTTGTTCTTCCTCTAAGTTACAAGACACAGAAGTGCTGAAACATGTGGGTTTTTAAATTTTTGTTGTTGTTGTTGTAATTTAAATATACTGTTTCTTCATTTCTGTCTGTTCTGTTTTCAATGTAACTCACATACATGGTATGCTATTCCTACTGGTCTCTCTATTTCATATCATTATAAAAACGCATGTCCTAAAGTGATTCTCAGTCCAGCATCTTATCTCTACCTTTTTAGCATGCCATTGTAAATCTTGCTCTCTAGTCTACTTCTTTTCATTGGAGTGTTTTACATTGTTGCTTATACAATTTCTAGTGAATGGCTGGGAGTAGAAACTGTCCTGGTGCTCTCGCGCAATAATGCTCTGCTGCATCCCATTCACTGGAATAGTTTCTATTGTTTTGCCTTCCAAAATGTTTTGCCTTATTGGCTTTTTTCTTCATTGAAAGAGACTAAATGTTACTAGATGAATCTATGTTTAAGAAAGCCTGCTTTGGCAGATGTGATCAGTTTTCACAGTAGAGTATAAAGTCTGTATTGTTTACAAGTCAAGCTTTTCCTTTAGTTCAAGGTATATGTTCCAAATAATATCATTTACTAGACCCTTACATGTGATCTTTTCTGAAGAGATAATGCTTCGTTAGCGTAGCTTTCCAAACTGCTTTTAACACTTAAAATATACATGAAATAAAATACCCTCTAATTACCATGACTATCAGTTTAATTAGAAATGTTTTAGTGTTGCATAAAGAATGAAAGTCACATGTAATGTCTGAGTGCATCAAAAATGTATGACCCAGTAAATACAGCACTCATGTAAAACACACATCCAGCATGTTACTGTAACTAGTATAAGAACCTTGCTAAATGATTAATTCATGAGTACTTTCTGTTATGATCTGTATTATCAAATATTTGCCATCTTCTTTTTCCTTGTTTTAGGTACCAGCAGACAGGTGTTAGGTGGCTCTGGGAATTGCACTGCCAGCAGGCAGGAGGAATTCTGGGAGATGAGATGGGATTGGGCAAGACCATCCAGATAATTGCCTTCTTGGCAGGTCTGAGCTACAGCAAGATCAGGACTCGTGGTTCAAATTACAGGCAAGTGCTCCTCTGCAGACTGTCAGTCTGTGGAGCTCAATTAATATTTCATCAGATGTATTGCTGGTGGAGGAGGGTCCTGTGAATTATTAATGACATTTCAATTACAATATTCCTTTAATTCTTTTAGTGGAGGACATCAAAGGAAAAATTTTACGAGACAATGGAGCTGTAGGGCAGGAAAAATTAAACATGTAACACTTTTAATGAATTCCAGGCATTGATGCTTCATTTTGCAGATGAGCCGCACTAGATATTTTGGGTCAATACAGTGTCTAAGGTTAGCTTCCACAAATGGATTGTTTACAAACTCAATTACATTAATATCAATAGTTTACACAATATGGAATTTTAAATTAGATGTAATACCTTTAGTTCCATTTATTAAATTTTACATTAAAATATTTGTTCTGGCAAACCACCAGGTAAATGCTTTACAGGAAGTAGCAAGCTGATTTGCAATGAAAGTTAGAGTTTCTGGTCGGCAGGAAATTATCCATGCTAAAAAAAAGAGTAGTAATAGTAAAAACAGTAACTTATACAGAGCAATTTCCATCTGTTTGTTTGTCGTTGTTGCTTTTCACAACTATGTTAATGTGACTGGCCTTTCTTACAAGATCTTTTGTGCTTTTTTGTTACTGAACAACGCTTTAAAATTCCTTATTCCTAGGTGAAAGTACCAGAAGAGATACTTGTTGTTATCCTTGGATTTACAAATGCACACGTGAATAATACTTGATTTTTCTAGTTCTGTTGGGCTGTTTGCCTGATGTAAATTACTACAAGCAACTAAGCAAATATCATAGTACTATACTAAAAAATAATTAACTTTATAGAGAGGCATATTATGTTCAGCATGTACATGAATTGTAAAATAATGCTTTAAAGAGGAAATATTAATGTCTTTTCTCCAATTGCTTCCTACTGTAGCCTTTATATTAAAAAACTGCAGGTCTTCCATCGCTCTGGCCAGTTGATTTACTTTGACATGGCTGCCAGATTTAAGGATGCTACTGTACAGATTATTTTGTTTCGGTATATTCCCTGCCGCAATTGGGGAACTACTGAGTTGATGGAAATCCTTCAGGAACATCTTGTGATACAGTTACACAGTTACAGCTTAAAACCCAAGATACTGCAGTGAAACTACAATAAAACTTAGAAAAGGCCAAAATACAATTGCACACCTAAGTTGCAGTGTTCTTTCTGCATGTAAAATAATGTGATTGGTTTAGTTTTTTGGCTGGTGCATGTCATTAAGTCCATCATGATAGTAATTCTGTGGGTGGTAACAAGGTTTAATTTTTTGGTGAAACTTACTCTGATTTTGCTTGCGTGTTGTAAGGCAGAGGGTCTAAACAACTTGATCTTTGAATCGTCAAGTATTTTCCCCTTCCGCACTGAACTAGGAGGGCAGTAACACCGGCTAGCTAACTTCTGTCTGAAAGCCACGTAATCCAGTAAGTGGTCAGTCTGGCTGAGAAGCAGGCATTAGGGGTGGACATGGTTTTGTGGTCAGCGTGTTTAAATGTCTTCCAGCCTAGCTCCTTTCTCGTTACCTTGATGTGTAGATGGAGCTAGCATACTACTGTATGAATCTGGCACGGCAGGTTTTCCCAGCCTCAGCTGGCCTTCTGTAAAATGGAGTGAATACTGTCATTCCCATGCACAATTGCAAAGATTGTTGCATTTGGAGGTACTTGAGTATTAGGTCTCTCTTGTTGATACTCAAAACATTCAGCTTTATTTTCTTTCAGTGAAGTTTTCTGCAAAAGTAAGGTGAGTTGAAATTTCCTTTTGTAAACCGCTTCTGATTCTAGTATTTTTCTGATTTTGAAGGAGCCTGAAGACTAGCTGAAGTAAGGAACTACTTGTTACAGGGAGTGTAGCTATTAGAAAAATTAAAATGTGGTCTCACTTTTAAGTGATTGAGCCATACAGCTGGGTAAAGACAAATGACATGTGAAGTATCAGTAGAAGCTTGCAGCTATGGTGGTGTAAGGATATAAGGGAAGCAAGATTTATACAGGGTGGGGAAAGCCTTTTGATTGACAAGCTGCGATAGCTGGAACAAGCAAGAGCTTTCAGTCTTAGTGGTCCCTTCACAAGAAAAAACAAAGCAGCAGCAAACTTAAAGTAACCTGTCTCTAGCCTGTATCTAGGTTGGAATCTATTGTTTAAACCTGTTGAAAGGCTTGAGAGTCAACAAGTTTGCTTGTTGCCAAATAAATTATTTTGTTTTAACAGAGATGTTACCTTTCACTACAGACTTTGCTTCATTTATTTGACAGACCAGATGAAAAACTCTGCCATAAAGTTTATACGCTGATCATTTACTTATCTGTTCTCTTCAAGAGATAGAGATATAGCCATATGCATTAAACATTAAGGCTCAATCTCTACTATTAGTGGCAGAGAGATTAATTTCCAGGGTGCTTACATAAATAAAAATCCATTACCCCAGAAAATTTGTATTTCTCTTGCTGCCCTGTTCTTTCATTTTCAGTAGGATTTAGTTGTTATTTCAGTTTCATTTTGAAGGCATGATTTGCCAGTGCTCGGCAATACCATTGGTTATAATGCAACATGTTTTCCTCTGCTTAAAGATTCTAAATATAGTGTGACTACAGCTTCCTTTTTCTTGGTAGTAAGTTGCAGGAATAGATCTTATTTGCAATTGAAATCACATCCAATTAAATGAGAACTAATAAAGGATACTTCATTTGAATTTGGGTTTAATAAACCAGAATCAACAGAAGAAGAAAGGGATTTGGGTATATTGATCATATATGATATTGACCGTTAGCTGTTAGTACAACGCATCTGTGAACAAGGGACAGAATACATTATGACAATATTTTTGGGGTAGGAACGGGGCAGCATTAGTATCCTTGTGCGAGGCACCAGTAAGACTCTGGTTTGGAATGTTATTAGTGTCAACTTTGTTCAAGGAAAACAAATATAAATTGGATGGGCAGCAGAGGAAATCTGATGCTGTGATTAGGAGAATAAAGGATGCCTCCTAAGCGGAGCAAGCAGAAGTGGTGGTTGGTTTAGTTTTGTGAAACAGCACAGACTGGAAGAAGTTAGATGACTCTTTTATATAAATAAAAAAAAAAAAAAGCTCTCAAGAGAAGAATAAATATTGGCTAGTGGAAAGTGGTTAGAGCCAGACTAGACACAGAAGAGGTTTCACAGAACCAAGTGGAGGGGGAGTGGATTTTCTGAAAATAGATCAAAGGAAGTGTGAACTCTTTTGTGTAAGCTGAGGGGGGGAAAAAGAAAAAACTAATAGACCCATTGTGTGAGCTTGTTTGATACAGACCAGGGGAATAAACAGAGGTAATTTGTTACTTCCCATGAAGAATGAGAAGCTAGTATGTTCTAGGAAAGTTGGCTTTTTTGCTATAGATATTCTTAAGAGCAGCTGGCTTTTTTGCATTAGCGGTGGTTATTTGGATTCGTAGCATAGTCAAAGCTATTTTTTGCATCTCCAACTTCCCCTTGGATTGCTGGGACTCTTTTAATTAGGCTATGTGAGGTTGTTATATAATATTTTTTCATAATGAAAGAGAGAAGCAACATCCAGGTTGTTATTCTGTATATTCTGTATAAGCTTTTAATAAATAATATTATTTATTAATGTCAGCAGTTTCTGAAGGCATTAACAGGGTTTTTTTCTTTTTTAAAGCAGGGTGCTGCTGGTGCCTGGGAAATCCTTCTTTATTGCTATATGCATGTGATCTTGAATGTCTACTGTGATCGTTTTAATTGTTTATTTATTACATCTTGAATAGTACACAGATCAGTATGTGATAGCTGTAGCTATTGCCTTTGTTTCGAAAATCATTTTGTTCTGTTTTTAAAGACAAATATATTTGAAAAATAACTACTAGTAACCACTACTTAGTATATTTCCTGTGTGATTGTTGGTATTTGTTTGTGATGTTAATACTTCTTGTTTGGCTGTTGTGCAAGAGATTTTTCTCTTCTTAACCTTAAGAGTAGCTCTGAACTTAATATACAGAAAGACTGTTTCAAATGTCCTCAATAATTCTCAGAAACAATCATACAATTATGAGTAAAAAACTTATGAGACAGTTTAAGCTCAGCTCAGACCTCAGCTTCCATCAATAATAATTCTGCTGCTTTAGAGTCCTTGCCTTATTTGTAAATTATGGTGATAAAAGTACAGTATATTACCAACATGAAGCAGAACACCTGTGTGCAAGTCCATTTGTAAGACTCTAGCTACACATTCTTTTTAATAGAAGTAATAAAATAGTTGTTTGTTAATGATTTCTTTTCTCTTATAGAAACAGCAATCACCTAAACCTGATTTGTGTTACCACAGAGAGGAAGTTCCCTTATGCCTTATCATTTGGAGCTTTTCTATTTCTGTGTTTATCTTGATAGATGCATCCATTAACCAGTGGATAGGTTCTTATAGCAGTACCCTTTTCATCTTCCTTTAAAAAACAGACTTCCAGAAAAACAAAGTGCCAATTAATTTCCATAGATCTCATATTCCACTTGAATGATAAAGTGTCATTTTAATATATGTGTGTATTTTAATGAGCAGTATATATACAGTATGTATTTCATATTAAAGGGTTTTTTTTTCTTGAATACTTTATTTTAGGTACCAGGGATTGGGTCCAACAGTGATTGTTTGTCCAGCTACTGTGATGCACCAGTGGGTAAAAGAATTCCACACTTGGTGGCCTCCATTTAGAGTGGCCATTCTCCATGAAACTGGTTCTTATACCAACAAAAAGGTAACGTTGTTCCTGAATGTTTCTGTGCAAGATTGTGCTCTTTCTCTGATTGTTTCGAAAGAACAGAAAGTTCACTGTCTTGAAATTGGTTAGGAAGCTGGACAAAAAGGGGATGACACAAAGTACATTTATATTATGACATACACTATCATTCCCTGAGCAAATTAAACATAGTAACAGCTTTCTTGCTTGACTTCTGCTTGTACTCTGTAGTCCATGCTAGAGGTTCATGACTAGACTGCTTGTACACTAG
Source organism: Podiceps cristatus (assembly GCA_000699545.1). Lineage (NCBI taxonomy): Eukaryota > Metazoa > Chordata > Aves > Podicipediformes > Podicipedidae > Podiceps > Podiceps cristatus. Next base: position 25,944 of record KL267025.1, read on the forward strand.
ATAGATGCTTCTAGTACTGGTGAGTTCTTTCCTCACACTTTTGTGCATCCTAATATTTAGTATGTTTTGCTTGCACAGGCAATTTCTCTTCAGTTGGTCAGTATGCCAGTTGATAGCACCTAGTCTCATTTTCTTTAATAACAATCTTACTTTGTTGATATTCGTTTTGTCAAGCAGTACCTTTTCTTTTAATTTTCTTGGCCAGTCTGTTAATATGCATGTTCTTATCCCATTTCTTAAGTTGACAAGCCAGACTTGTCTGACGTTTCAATCCTTGGTACCTTGCAGGAACAAAACAGGGAAAACTTAGATTTTTGTTTTCTCTTGGCCTCATATTTCAGATGCTTAAATGTTTTTTCAGGATTCAGCAAAGCATTTTTAAATTTCTATTTAAATATTTATTGAATTTCTTGTAATAACATTAAAATGATATGGTCCTTAATTGCACTTGATTAAATGTATTCTGAGGTAATTGATGCAGTTACAGTACATGGCAAAAAAGGAATAGCGCACTCTAATGTGCTAATAGCTTCCTGTTGTTCAATTAACTTGCTATGTTTTCAAGCCCTAAAAGTCTCTTGACCTCAGTAACATGCTCGCATGTCTTCCTAAATTAAATCGTGTGTGCTTATTTTGGCGTATTTGTTAATTAATGCACTTGACAGACTGGCTCAAATATTTTCCCATCTGCAGGAACAGTCAGGTTTTCAGGACTTCACCTTCCCATTGCCCTTGCACGGATGCCTACACATCAACTTAAAATAAAGGAATTTGTATACCATATGATCACTTTAGATAGGTTCAGTTCTCTAATTCTGCCCTAATGCCTCATCTTCTGAGAGCTAAAGCAGTATGCTTTAAACAAGTGTTGCTGCTGATGTGGTCTTAACCTCATGCACATGTTTTTCCCTAGATGCCTCTTAATCAGTGAAGAGCAAGCTTATGACTAAAGTAAAAAGCAAAACAAAACAAAAATCCAAACAAGAGGTCACTTCAGCCTCTGGGCTAGGTTAGAATAGTCTGTACCAGTGGAAGATCATAATTGTCCCCCAAATTAACTGGACATCAAACAGTGAAGATCTGAATGGATTTTGGGGGAGGTGTTACCCTGTAGTAGTTGGCCAGCAAGTTGTTTGTGGTAAAACGCAGTATTGCAGCTTGTTCTATACAGGCCTGTGAAAGAGGGACAAATGATTTCTAAGGAACAGAGTAAAATTAATCTTAAACCTAATGAAGGACAATCTTGGAGGAAGAGAGTTAAGCATCATAGGAATTCCTTTCCTAAAATAACGATGGTAGACAATTTTGGCAGTAAGGGAGAGAAAAAAGTTCCATTTTCACCCCTTGAAATATGACCAGTAGTTTAAAGGCCTTCAGCTATCCCCAAGGGAAGGCAGATAGGTATTTTAGAAAATGGAAGGAAGACACAATAGCAAGTTGGATAGGTTTCCAAGACTTTAGAGCTAGTTTAAGGCATTCAGATGAAATGTCAAACTTTTTTATATTATTTGTGATCACAGAAGATCATTTGGTCTTCTATGATAAATGTGCTTTACCTGGAACCAGTAGGAAGAACCAGATTTATGTAGTAGTCTTCCCCTGAGAAGTCAGCTTCCAGTTTGAACAAGGTACAGCATTTGTGGCTAAATATGTCCTGTGGTGCTGTCTTATGCTGTTAATCTCCTACTATGGTTTACACTCAGATCTGATGTAGCTTAAAGTGACTTGTAAATATCAAGTGCTCTGAGACCTCTAAGGATGAGAGAAAATGAAGTATATCTAATGTAGTATATCATAAATAGTGTTTTAATTATGCTATAGAACAGAAGATAAGGGGAAGAAAGCTCTGTAAGCGTGGGAAAACAAGCCCTCTGTACAAAGAGTTTGTCGTGTTGTTTCAAAACTTCTGATGGCACATGAGCATTTGTAAATCATAGAATGCAAGGGGCAACATGAATCTTTGGTTATCTTGGTTTAACATATCACATATGGAAGGAGATTGTAATTTTTAAGATCAAGGCTGAACTTATAATTTCTTGATCTTTAGAACAGATATCACTGAGCTTAACAATTATTTCTGGTGGTAATTACATCCCATTTGTAAAGCCATAACTTTAGATTCCCTTATTCTGATCAAATGCTGGATACGCAATGCAGCCCTCAAAAGCACTTGTCTGTTCATGATGCTTGCACCTGTGGAACCATCTATTTCAAGATGACTTTGCACATTGAAGACTTTAGACCCTCTATCCCCACAGCAGAGTATGCAATCTGCATGTAAAGAAAATAAGCTGCAGAGGTTACAATTATTGGCATGACTGCGTATGGAACCTCTATTTTAGCTGGAGGCTCTGAGTTGAGGATGGAACTTGGATAAACTAAGTATCAGGCCACAAGAAGTAGCGTTCTTGTTAAATATGTAGTAAGTGCTTTAGCTCTTTTTATTGCAACTTTTACATTATTAAACATTGTAATGTGTTCTTTTGAAGCCTCTTCATGGTGCCATTTAGATTGTTTTGTTGGGGGCAGGGAAATAATAAAGAGGTTTTATAGGTTGAATTTATGGATCTCTGGGTTTAATGGTTGGTTATGAGATAGTGATAAGCCTGCTGAGGAATGCATTTTTGATTCACAAGTGATATATAGTTGTGTAAGTTCACACTTGCCTTAAAGATATCTGAATGTTTAGAGAATTTCGTAGTTATCACTAGTCTAGTCCTTTAAGTTCAATCTTAACATACACGTTTCTGTTTAAGAAAATTACCTTTTTTAATACATACTGTTACAGAAGAGTTCAGCTCCTCTTAAATATTTTTTAAGACTAAGCTAAAAAAGATAAACCTGCCCTGTTTTTGTAGCTTCAAAAACAAACTTGTAGCTACAGCAAGGTACCAACAGGAAAAAAAAATGCCTAGAGATGTGTCCTCAGAATAAGTACTGTCTTTGAACTGTAAAGGCCTGAAATACTGTGCTGAACAGAACTACAAGATCAGAATTACTCAATCTACTTGCATGTTCCTCTATTAGCATTTTTTAAAGGCCAGAGCTCAGAATTTCAAAGCTGTGTAATCTTTTGGCATTAGTAGGATTTGTCTCTCTGAGGCTGATTTTTTTTTTTTTTTTTCGTTTAACATGCCCTGAAATAGTGTATGTTCTTGGGGGGGGGACCCCACAATATCTAACCAACCAGGAATTATGAATTAAAGAATATGTGATAAAATAGCATAAATTCTGAAATGCCACTGCCTCAAAACAGTGTGTATCCATTATTAAATCTTTTATCATATTTTAAAATATGTAAAATTAAAATTATTCTAAGAGCTGCAACTAAAGCAAAGGCAACCTCCGAGAAAGTACCCAATGCTGTGAACTGAGAGTTAATAAGTGTGGTAGTGTGAGTTGATAAAGTCGTGGTGTTGTATTTCTTCATTGTCAGCACAAATCCTTGTTTATTAAAAATTTAGCTTGAAGGAAACTTTAATTAATTACAGGTTCAGTAAATCCTGACTGGGATTCTGCTGTGGTGTGTTTACAGTGAATGGCCTTCATGTGCCTGTGTTTCACTTCTGTTCTCTCTGCTACCTGACAACGTGATTTATGGCTGTTGTTTTCTACTAGTCCACTGTTTGCCCTCTAGGAGGGATTGGTCTCTTGAGCCTCCATAATAACAGCAGCACTTTCACAAAACATCTTTTAATGACAACAGTGTAGCATTCTGTAAGTCAGGCTAATTGCAGACATACCCTATTAATTGCAAAAACTAGGAGAGGTTACATATTTTACAAGCTTTTAATTTGAAATCGCCCGAGATGATTTGTCTTAAGTGTTTGGGTAGAGATGTCTACAGTATTCTCTGATAGAACATTGCTGAGACTGTAGGACACGGTCGTAGACTGTGGGCAATGTACCAGGTAGAATTAAGCTTTGGATGTCCACACCTGCCTAGAAATCCTACTCTGTAATACAGATTGTTCTAGAGATTACATATTATTTTGAGAATCATGATGTAAACATTAAATAATGTGTCATGGTTTTATCAGCAGATGATAATCAGAAAGTAGAAATTTTTGAAAGAAGAGCTTTTTGAATCTTGGGGTATGTCTGTGGTTGTTCTACTTTTTTATCTTTTACATTGTGTGTGTTTGTTTAATCCGCAATTGCCTTCCAGCTCGTCATCTTCTGTTTAAGTCTTCTAGATTTATATGTGGAGGCTAAATGCCAGAAGGATGAGTCTTGAATACTGTGAATGCTGTGGAAGGTGATATAGACTGTGTCAGCCCTACATAATGTACGGCTATGAAGGCTAGTAAAAACTCAGGGAAAGGATATAGCTTAGAAGGGAAGCACAAAATTTGAAGAGTAATGACAAATGTATTAATCATATTAATAAGAAAGATTGGAAAGAATTTATGATTAATCAAATAGATTTTTGTGATTATTTTTCAGTTTTTCAATTATTTAATTTCCCTCTAATGTTCTAGACCTTGCATGCAGTACACAAAGCTGTATTTGAGAGGTGAATATAGGAGAAATTGAAGAAATTGGTTACTCTAATAAAATTTAATGTTTGTTTTTTCAGACATTGCCTTTAAAAAACACTGTTTCCTTCTGACCAGGTTACAGGTCAGACTCTGATCTGCTATAAAACAGTATTCAAGTGCTTCATTCTTTTACAGATAAGCTAAGAATCATATAATCAAAATCTTGCCTATACTTGTTTTCTTTGCAAAGTAAATTAAATATCTTCTTCAAAACTTCTTGTACGTACCTTGGACAGCAAACCTGTAGTTCAGTAGGTCCGAGTTTTCTCTCTCACTGTTACTGACAATGTGCGTCTTTTGCTTGTAGGTGAAACTAATTCATGAAATTGCTTCATGCCATGGAATTTTAATTACGTCTTACTCATACATTCGACTGATGCAGGATAATATCCACAGCTATGACTGGCATTATGTGATTCTGGATGAGGGTCACAAAATCCGAAATCCAAATGCTGCAGTCACACTTGCATGCAAGCAGGTACTTCATAAAAAATAAATGAAATATTTTAAGCACTTGGAAGGGAGGTTCCAAAATTTAATAGTCTGTATTACTTCATCATAAAAATACACATTTGACCATTAATAAAGAATAACAGTATAAATCACAATGGTCTGTATTTGACTATTTAATTTACTTAACATTTTTAATGAGTTTACACCATTAAATTTACAGATGTATGGGAGAGAGAGAAGAAGAAAAAAAAAAAACACCACAGACATTTTAAATTGTGTAGTAATTTGCCATTGGGGATAAATGTCAGATTGTGGGTGTTCACTTTCTGCTAATAGTTTATGGACAATATATTGCAGAAAGCTGTTTATTTCAAGAATATGAGGCCACATATTTTAAAATGAGAATTCATTGATGGTGAAATTCAGTCTCTTCTGAGGCAGGAAGCGAGTTACACCGTGAAAATAACTTTCTTTTGGATTTGTGTTTTTTATTAATAGTTCCGCACACCACATCGAATCATCTTGTCTGGCTCCCCTATGCAAAATAACCTAAAGGAGCTCTGGTCCCTGTTTGACTTCATATTCCCAGGGAAATTGGGAACACTGCCTGTGTTCATGGAGCAATTTTCTGTTCCAATAACTATGGGAGGATATTCCAATGCCTCTCCTGTCCAGGTAATGCATAAAAATTACCACTTTGCTTGAAGGAAACTGTTATGTTGTTTCTAAACCGACTTTTAAATGTACTTCATGCTGTATGTTCTAGACACTAAACCAAAGGAGTGTTGCTTGTGTGTTTTATTGCTGTGTGTGTGAAAAGAATTACTCGACTAAATGAGACCATTTTATTTATACAGGGTTATAGCTTATATACAAGGTTTTCTTGTCAAAACACCTAAAGTTTATATCAAAGAATACTTCTAATGATTTAAAGATAAACAAATGGGGGTAGGAGGTGACCTAATATTGTGAAGTATTTAAATAGAACTTTTCTGTTTGATATCAAGCTTCAGCAAATTTATGCAATAGAGGAATCCTCAAATCCAAATTGAAAACTGTTTTCATTTTGAAAAGCTGAAGTACATATTGGAAGTCTGAAAGTAGGAAAATATTTAATTTTGAAAGCAAAAATTATTTGAAATATTATTTTGAATAATTATGTCAGTCTGTACTTGCAGTTCTCAGTATTTATGACTTAAACATTTTTCAAATTAGTTGATAGATAAATTGTCAGCATAATTATCTGCAGACTAAGTTTCGTCTAAATGCTAATAAACTTGTGTACTTTTAAACATATTTTGTAATGTTTTGCACATGCATTTATAAAGTTTTATTTTCTTTTTAAGTACTTCCCTTCTTTAAAGCTTAGTAATTTATTAAATTGGACAGACAATTTGGTTTTTTACGTATCAATAATTTATTATATTCTTTGTTTTGCTTTAAGATAAATGAAGGTATTTTTAGCCATTATGTACAGTTAATACCCATCTCACACATCCATTATCCATTATAGAACCATATGCTCCATTTAAGGCCAGAGTGACCTTTAGTTTCTGTGATCATGGGGATTTTCTTGTACCGATTTTTTTTAATAGTCTCAAGCGGGCACTAATCTTCACTTATTGTCTAGTAGCCACCACTGCTGCAGGCTTCTTTTTTGTTCTTCAGTATATGTATTAGCAGTTTTTTCCATAAGGATTTTGGTTCTGTGCAAGTTTATACTCACTTCTTGGATTGGTTTCTAAAAGAAATATCTCATTTCTGGTCTCTTTAGAAGTCCACTAAATTAGGAAAGATAAATTAGTTGTATTGGAGTAAGACTTACTTATTCAATGTTATTGTTGCTACCGTGAATTTTATTGTAATTCATGTTGTGTTGAATATGTAACTAGATCCACATAAATCATAAACCGGATCATTTTATTAGGATTCTTCCATTACTAATTATGGCATTTTGCTTGTTGCTAAAATTCCTATCAAGAACCAAAATACAAATCTTGTTTTTTCTTCCTTTTTTCAGGTAAAAACTGCATACAAATGTGCCTGTGTGTTACGGGACACCATAAACCCCTACTTGCTGCGAAGAATGAAGACTGATGTAAAAATGAGCCTTTCACTTCCAGATAAAAATGAACAGGTTTGCTTATTTTTACTATTAAATCTGAGCCCTCCCTCCCCCAAAATCAAATCTTTCATGGACATTTGGAAATAATTTGTCCTAATAGCAGATGAAGTGCTGTTTTAAGTGAAGCTAAGATGTAGAGCTTTCAAGTTGCATATTCTTTTCACCTCTGTTCTGAGTATTAAATGGTCACAGTCTTACAGGGTCTATACAAGTACACTCTCATCTGAAAAACAAAGGATATATGAAGTGTAGTCATGTTAGCTTAATATTGTCCTCCTCGGTCACAGGTGCATACAAATGAGTTGTCTGTGGTGTGTTTCCTATGGTGCATCTCTTGGACACTGTAACATTGTTTCCTGCTGTGAAAAGATTAATTTAGGCAGCAAATAGTAGAGAAATACTTGATGGCAGTTGTTTATGTTGCAAGCTAGCTAGACCTGTACACTCTACTAAATGTGAAGAAATACTAGCCTTTTGATCTAAAGGTTGTTTGCTCTACAAAGAGGTGGGATATTTTTTAGGAAACAATTTGATTCAAAGTGGAGGAGGCTGAAAGGATTATTTAAACAACTGAAATTCCTACAAATACTCACATAGAGTAATTCTTAGATTCTCCTGCCACTCAGGTTTCAGTGCTTCAGGTTTTCTTGTCCCCTCCTTACTCTTTTCCTTCCTGTCTTCTTTCTGAAAAAGAGAAGTAGACGTGCTAGTCTTCATGAGACAACACTGAAAGGTGCATAATAAATGAGTAGGCCATACTCAGTTTCTGCTGTGAAGTCTAATGATCTTTTTAATCAAATTTTGAATTTCTATATACCTTAAAGAGTCTGGACTACTTACTCTAAATAACGCAATCATAAACAGATAAAACAAATCTGATTTTTGTTCTTGTCGCTCACAAGGCACTATATAAGTTTGACTTACGGCATAATGTTGGGTGCCTTGCAGGATGCGAGGAAGTGATTTTGTTCCATTTTTAGCCCATCAGACCATCTGAAAAATCATAATATGCTCACACTCAAAGGCTAATGACAGAACAGATTATGTGTGCTAACCTTTCCATGAGGTACTAAAAATCTGCAAGTAGTAAGGGACATTAATGGACACACAGTGGAAAGCATTTCCTATAAACATAGCTTTGAGAGAATGCTAAAATTGCGCATTAAAACTGGAAAATTGCAGCACTTCCAAAACTAATTTGAGGGGGAAAAATAACAATTGGGAAAGGGCACAGAAAACCTCATGAAACTCATCTTAATTATTATGCTAATTCTCTATAAATTCTGATTTTTCTTATTTCTAATGATTTCTCTGCAGGGTCTTTTAACTTAGTATTTCAGTATGTCAGACATCTGTGAAGCTTTGTTACAGCACATTGTAAAATTTCGAAATTCACTCTGTTTGGAGTTTGCAAGTTGGGCTTCAGCAATTCATTTGTTTGTTTTGGTAGGTCCTCTTTTGCCGTTTGACAGATGAGCAGCGTCAAGTCTATCAAAATTTCATCAACTCTAAAGAAGTTTACCAGATTCTCAATGGAGACATGCAGGTTGGCATTAATTAAGGTTAATGATGGGTAGACTTTGATGGATAAAGTCATGGACTAACCTTTGCATTCTTCTAGCTGGATTCTGAGCACAAAGGGAAGTAAACACACTGATCTCTGCTTTTCGTAGCATCATAGAATAATCCAGGCTGGAAGGGACCTTTAAAGGCCATCTAGTCCAACCCCCTGCCATGAGCAGGGCCACCTGCAACTAGATCAGGTTGCCCAGAGCTACATCCAACCTGGTCTTGAAAGTATGCAGGAATGGGACTTCTGCCACTTCTCTAGACAACCCGTTCCAGTGCTTCACCACCTGCATCATAAAGAATTTCTTCCTTATATCTAGTCTGTATCTCTTCTCTTCCAGTTTAAAACCATTCCCCCAAATTGCCCCATTCTCTTCTTTGGACGTCTGCTTTCTTTTTTTTCCCCCTCAGAAATGTTCCACGGAATATGTAGAGTTAGTGATCCATAAGTAGTGGCATGACCAGGCAAAAGTAGGAATGGAATAGGCTTCGTAGTATGTTTGTGATCTTGGGAACAAATAATGGCTTGTTGGATGACCTGCCATAGGTAACTGTATACATGCTTTTAACCAGTTGCAAAAGTTGAGGCAAAAAATTTGTTCTGAGAGTACAGTTCAAGTATGATAACTTCGTGATGCAACAGTTGATGATTTCACAGAATCTTAACATACAGCAGAGCAGATAGCAAGCATTCTTGTCTTACTAGTCACTTCGACATCTTTGCCTCCGTCCTTACAACGTAAGTGTTGAAATTGCTATGGCCAGGATGACAGCGGTAATTGAAATACAATTTCAAATGCCTGCTGTTACCTGTGTAGAAAGTCTGCTGTTCCCTGTGACTCCTACATTGCACACATCTGGTCCATTTGACTTTTGTATGCATGCAGTGGATGTTTTTCATTCCCATTTTAGCTGCAGGATACAGATCTATTGTTTGTAAGAGGAGAAGTAAGTGCCTTGGTTATAATGTGTAATTTACCACATGCTTCCTTGTCTTGTGAGCTGTGAAATCCCTTCTCCTCTCACCCCCAGTGGCTCCAGTTGTACAGCCATGTATATTGCAGTGCCATACAAAGCAGCAGATGTTGACCTTGTCACTGGTTTGACTTTCTACTTTTCCAGATCTTGCAAAAGTATAGTGGCCATTTTTTAAGTGCCTAACCATTTTAGTTATCCCAATAAAAATTAATTTAAGGAGCTTGATCTTCAAGAGATGGCTTGTACAAGACTATCTGCAGAAATTTCTCTAAGATGTTACAGAATGCACTATCATATTTGCTAGAGATCTGGAAATTTTGAACAGTAAATGTCAATGCTTTTATTAGATGTTTTGTGATGACAGCAGTGAATCCCAGCTGAAAACCAAAAACTCCATTGTACAAACAAACCATAAATTATGAGCAGGCTCATCCAACTTGTAGTGATAAAATATTGAGGAATGGGCCGTTTCAAACTAGTTCATTCTTATGAGTGCCTGTTATATCAGAAGAATAAATAACACTTGTAATATTATTTAATGAATAACTGAACAGAACCCTTCAAATACATTTACTTATCTGTTCTTTCTTACCGTGCATTCTGGTGGGTATACTTGCTATCCTTGGGGTCTGTCTTAAGTTACCTGCTAACATGGTGGGGCTTGGAAGGAAGGACACAATAATTTAAGTAACAAACTTGGTTAATTTTTTCCTTTTGAGTAGGAAAAATTTGACTGTGAGCTACAGCTAGGGGCTGCTTTTGCTAATGTGGAAATTGTTGCAGAATCCTCTTAATGTTGTCACCAGAATAATCTCTCAAGAACATAAAATTTCATTGACCTTCTCTTGTACTGATTTTTCCTAAGACTTCCCATGAAACGAGTATTAACATCCATTGGCTTCTCTAAAGAGTAAACTATTAAAAACAAACTTCTCGATGATGACTGGAATAATCCATTATTGTTTATTTTTTTCAACCACAACTCATAGACACAAGTATTTGTCAGGAAAATAAAAATATCTTTCTCCTGTATTCTTTAGATTTTCACAGGACTAGTAGCTTTGAGAAAGATTTGCAACCACCCTGACCTCTTCTCTGGTGATCCCGTGATTTTGAAGGGTGTACCAGATGCTGAACTGGAGGAAGCACATCAGTTTGGATATTGGAAACGTTCTGGAAAAATGATAGTGGTAGAATCTTTGCTGAAAATATGGCACAAGCAAGGACACAGAGTGTTGTTTTTTACTCAGTCAAGACAGGTAAGATGAACTAATTCTTTTTAGTTTTAGTTATTACTAAACCTAAAAAAGTGTGCATGTATATGTCCCAATAAGACGTGTAGCTAGAACCACCTTCTGTTGTGTCCTTCTGTCCTGGTTCTGGCTAGGGTAGAGTTAATTTTCATGAGAAACTGAGAGGGGACACAGCCAGGATAGCTGACCCAAACAGGCCAAAGGGATATTCGATACCGTATGATATCATGCTCAGTATATAAAGAGGGGATGGCACCGGGGGCGGGATCACTGCTCGGGAGCAGGCTGAGCATCACGCTCCCAGCAGTGAGCAATTTGTACAGTGAATCACGCGCTTAGTACATTCTGTTACTGTTACCGCTTTTTTCCTGTTTTCCCTTGCTGTCCTGTTAAACTGTTCTTATCCCAACCCATGAGTTTTGCCTTTCTTTTCCCCGATTCTCCTTCCCATCCCAGGGCGGGGCAGGGGGAGGAGTGAGCGAGCGAGTGGCCACGTGGTACTTAGTTGTCAGCTGGGACTAAACCACAACAACTTCTCAGAAAATTAACATCTTATTGAAGAAAGACCAATTCCCAAGCTGAGTAAACTTTACTGGAATGACACGGTGTTGTGGCAGTGTTGCCCAAATTCAACATACTGGGTCAAAGTTTTATCAGTTGTACCTATATAATACCAGGCTGAAGCAATGGTGATATATTTATTGTCCCTACTGTGTAGTTTCAGGACAGAATTGGTAGTCAGTTTGCTCGCTCTGTTTAGTGCATGTGCACATCTAATCCTCAGAACTGTGTGCTTTGAGCCAGTAGCGCAGACAGTGACCTTTGTTTGTTTTCCCGATGTATTCACAATTTTGTCTTGCTTCCATGGATTCTCTTGGAATGCTGCACCATTTACCTGGTTAATTGTCTTGATACCATGGTTCTGGATTTCCCAAACCAAGCACAAACATTCCACTTGTGCATTCAGCAGTGAGATAACTACTATTTTTTTTTTCAAGTTACATAAGTTAATGAATTTTCTGCTCATTTAAGATTCACAAGTTTGTGGTTGCCATCTTGTTCGATTTGCACTGCAGTTAGTACCAGAAATACATACGACTTGATCAGACAGTTGCTCAGTCTTCACATCTGGATTTCATTATTTTTTTCCGTCACAACAGATGCTGCAGATACTTGAAGTCTTTGTGAGAGCCAGAAACTATTCCTACCTCAGGATGGATGGCACCACAACAATAGCTTCTAGACAGCCCCTTGTAACAAGATACAATGAGGTGAGATGTTGCATCCCACACACTAATGCCTATTAATGAGTGTGGTTGAATTCTTGCATTCCTTTTTGGTCTGTTTTTAAATATACTACTTCAAGTTTGAGACACAAAACTAGCGGATTCAGTCAAATGAAACTACTTGGTGGGGGGGGAAGTCATCACTTTTTTCACATTTAAGTTGGGGTTTCTACTAAGAAAAAAACCACAGCTGAAAAAGGGGAAAATAAATTTTATTGGACAACAATAAATGAAATTTAGATCAAACTATTTTATTTGTTAAAAGAGATATTAGGCAAAAAAGGAAATGTGTTCCTTCTCTTGGTTCCCTTTGCATCCTTGCAAATAATGATGATAATAAAAGAATCCAGGAAATTTAAAAATAAAAAAAAAATTTAAAAAAAAAGGGAGGAAAGAAAAAAATATCTTTGGTAATTCTTTCTTGCTTTAGTAAATTCTTCCTTGTGTTATAGGACAAATCCATATTTATTTTTCTTCTAACAACTCGTGTTGGTGGCATTGGAGTTAACTTGACTGGTGCTGACCGGGTTATTATTTATGATCCTGACTGGAATCCCAGTACAGACACACAGGTGAGTTTGGTTCATTACATTCCATTTTCCAGCTAAGTTAAAATAAAACTTAAGACAGAATGACATTTATGTCCTCAAATAGTGTTAAAGCACTGTGTTGTTCTTCCCTAAGTTGCTGTTCCCAGCAATGGTTGCTTAGGGTACAGTTCCACATTACGATGACTCTTGTGGCAAAGCCAATTTAAGTGGTTCTCACCACATCCCCTTTATGCTGTTATACCTTACCACTCTTCAATATTGTCTGTTTAGAGTGTAGACAAATAAACGGTTGAAATGGCCTGTTTTTTAAAAAAAAAAAATAAACAAAGTAAATGTTTCTGAAGGGAGAGTACAGCTGTGCAAGCTCGTGAACAGGCATAACTATTCATGGTGGCAATGCATAGTAAAAACTTAATGGTAAGAACTGTTGCTTAAATTGGCTTTTTCACTAAGTAATGATATGTAGCTATTACCTTAGAAACTGCTGTTAAGCCAATACCTTAAAGAAGTTGTTCTTTATCTGATGGTGTGATGAGACTCTGGTTTATCAGATTCCTTAACAGTGTATGGGGCTAACACAATTGAGAGGGAAAAAAAAATGTTTTTGATGGCAATCCTACATAGCTCTGAGATCTGCAAGTGTGTAAACTGAGCTAGAGTGGTCTGTTTTAGCAGTTGGTTCAAGATGTTTGTAGGAAAGCTTTCAGTTAAAAAGAAGAAAAGTTCAAAGAAAATGTGTGCATTAAAGCTCTATTGTGAAATAGATCCCTTTTGGAATAAGTCTATATAAAGTACATATCCTAGATATGAGTTCTAATTTTAGCATAATTTATTTTTTTATATTTTTGCATAGATTTCTTGGTACAATAGGAGTCTTGCCTTTTTACATATGTAAACTTTCTAAATGGTTTTTCTCTCCTGCTGAGTTAGTTGTCCGAAGGTGGTAGAAATACCACAGCTATGTAACTTCTTGAACTACTTGTTAAATGTCCAAACTAGCTTTGGCATAGATAGCTCTCTGTCAAACACGTCTGAGGCACTAATGTGTCTTTGTGTTCCAGGCTCGGGAACGTGCGTGGAGAATAGGCCAAAAGAAGCAGGTGACTGTGTACAGGCTTCTGACTGCAGGTACTATTGAAGAGAAGATATACCACAGGTCAGTCAGGCAGCACCACTCCTTGGCTACAGCTGTATGCTAAAGAAAACGTCTGTAGTGAGTCTGAGGTCGTGTAACAGTGACATACCTGTGCGTGTGCACACATGGCTTGTAACCCCCAACCTTGGTCGCGATGGGCACATCAGAGAAAACTTAAAAATCTCTGCTGCGAAGTGGGCCTTCTTCTAATATTTGACTCCCAGCTGCTGGGCTGTGCCACTGCCTCTCTAGCTCCAAGACCCACATGCTAAATATACCTCATCGATCTGTTCCAGCAGCTGTGTCCAGCACATCCAGAATTCACTGTAAATGAGAGAGTATGAGGCATAGACAGGAAAAAATGAGCCCCTTACTCAGAACATGAGACTCGACAAGTCTGAAATGCAAATTGAAATCAACAAGCTCTTTATTTTGTTCTTAGGATATATAAAGATGCATGTGGTACATATATCCATTTACTACTCTGCAAACCCAATTTGATTTTATTCCCAAATAATTCCAAAGTGAGAGAATTAAATTCCAAGAACCACCGGTCATATTCACATTACTTATTCCAAAATGTAGCTAAAGCCTTAAAAGTGCTTGTATTTCAAAATCAATGAAATCTTTTTGTTTTGTTTTCCCATTCAGGTTTCTCAGTAGTTAGCTCCACTCACATGAATCCCAAATGAATGTACAGGGGAAATCTCTGTCTAGCATTACTCTTTAGAACTGGAATATCCTCTTTGAAAATGTAGATGAATGAAAAGCTCTAAATAATGAAATACCCACACTTATTGACTACCTCTTTTAATCTGTTTTACCACGTGGACGCAAAGCTTCCGCTGTTGGTTTACTTGGGTCCCTCTGGCATATTTCTCTTTGAACAACACTGACCGCATCAGGGAAGTGGGCTCTAAGGGTCAGGACAGCCATCAGAAATTCACTAATTTCCAGAACACTGCAGTGGACTTGGAACTTTAAGCAAGTTGTCTTTTCTCTTTGCCTGTGTTTTCTTCCCTGCAAATATGAGATCATCCTTGCAGGAAGCTCTGTTAATTCTTAAAAAACTTTTAAAGTCTTCTGATGGGTGCACTACAGTAGCTGGCACCTCTGTTTAAACTTTTTTTTTGAAAAATGTTTTTAAAATTCGTTTCCCTGCTTATTGCCAGCAGAGCCAAAACCATGATAAAAACACTTCCTGAGAACTGATTTCTAGCTTTATTTAAGGATATGGGTTTTGTAGAGGAAAGTAGTGTCTAGAACTTGCAAACAAAAGCAATGTAGTACAAATATGGCATAGAAGTAGATTTACCAATACTAGAAGACTTTTTGCAGTTCAGTTCTCCCCCAAAATTGTTGCAGATGGGCTCTTTTTTCCCCTTTCTCTCAACCACAAGTCTGATTTCCCTTTTCAGTGGTTGTCCAGTCATCACCATCAGCCTGAGCTACTCTGCTTTTGATTCCTCCAACCAATTGAACCATTAAAATGTTGTCATTTTAACAAGCTTTTGTTTTTCTTTCAGGAGCTTTCTGATAGTTTTATTGGAATATATGTAAGCTTTTAAAGTCCAATGGACAAAAAAAAAAATCTAGCTGTGAAGTTATTTATTGCTTAGTTAAGGGATGCCTCAGGACATTTCAGGATAGTGGTTACCTGTTGTGTTATGGAGCTGTTGCAAAACAATAAATCCCTGTGTTTAACAATTCAGTTGGTTGTTTGAAAGTTACTAACTCAAGATTATCTTTTGGAAACCAACATCATCTTCCCACTGCTTAATTGTTCTGCAGGGTACCATTTGTGCTTATACAGTTTTCTGTTTAAGTACTGTATTCAGTACTTAAACATAGCTAGACATTGTTTCATGCACAAAGTACTTTTTTTTTCTTTTTTTAGACAAATCTTCAAACAGTTTTTAACAAACAGAGTGCTGAAAGACCCTAAACAGAGGCGCTTTTTCAAATCCAATGACCTTTATGAACTCTTTACTCTGAGCAGCCCAGATGTATCTCAGGGGACAGAAACAAGTGCAATTTTTGCAGGTACGCATTTTTTTCTATTTGTTTAGAAGAAAATATGTTTGAAGTGTTTGATAAATGGATACTAATTTCATTCATCCCTCAGGTACTGGTTCAGATGTTCAAGTCCCAAAACACCAAATGAAACGGAAACTTGAAAAGCCACCTGATAATGACACTTCTATAGGTGATCTCCATCTTACAGAAGGCAGCTCACCAAAGTACAGCAAGTCATCCAATTCCAGCTTAACCACCCCCATGACAAACTCTTCTTCTAAAGCAATAGAGACAAGTGAGAAAACCAAAGGAAATCTGGAAGCCTTTGACCAAAATAGCTATGCAAAAGATAATGCACAAGCTGCTACTAATACAAATTCATTGAATAAAAGCAAGGAGGAAAGCTTGGAAAAAGCTGACAAATCTGTGTCCCAGCCATTGCCAGGTGATTCAGGGTCTTCAGAGAATGCCAGATGTCTCAACGTTGTGGTAGCTGATGAAGTACATGGAGCAGCTAATGCAAATGTCAAGGAACATTTTAGCCTTGCGTGTGGTGCAGCTGGCTCTTGGGAAAAGCAGGTTGCTAGAACTGAAAATAGGCAAATAGATTATAATCATTATAAATGTATGGAAAAGACAAGGCACCTGATGGATATGCTGTCACATAAGACCTCCAAAGATAAGTCTAAGAAGAAACACCACAAGGATGCCAAATTTGAAGGAGAGCGCATTCCGCATCTAGTGAAACAAAAGCGATACAGAAAGGAAAACAGTGAAGAGAAGGAGGAAGACTCAAAGAAAAATGATGATTACGTCTTGAAGAAGCTTTTCAAAAAATCAGGTAACTTGTTATTTTGCTGCTCAACAGTGTCAGACTATTTAGACAGAAGTAGAAAAAAGAACAACTTATGCGAGTGAGAGCAGTTCTGATACTCTGATGGTTATAGCTACAATACAAAACATGTTTTATCTATTCTGTTACTGTAGTGAAACATTAAAATGTTCATCATTGAAATGCTCCAGTTATGAATGTGCTAATTGCCTTGGCACAAACATTTTGGAGAGATCTGCAGCCTTCCAGAAACACTTCCGGATATAGAAGTAATGCAGTGTTTCTTCTGGAAATAAGGATGTAACCAACCCTTGTTTACACAAGAGTTTCATTTCTGTCTGTCCTGTCCATCACAATAGAAATGATCGATTTACCCACGTAATTGCCAAGTCTGTTGTGAATAATGTCCTCATCAGCACACCAGAGGTGGTTTGCTGTCTAATTGATTGCTTATTTGATAGAAGGGTGGTTCTCTTATTAGAAATGACTGTACTGAATATTATCAACCTGAAAAAGGAAAAACGTGACTGTGGCATTCACTTAAGTGGTGAATATTTAATTTTACAGATAACCATGTAAATTACCAGATGTCCTCCTTCACTTTTTCTTCTTGTGTCTTCTGTTGTTTAGGTGTACACAGTGTTATGAAGCACGATGCCATTATGGAAGCTTCCAGTGCAGATCATGTGCTGGTGGAAGCAGAGGCAGACAGAGTGGCCCAAGAAGCATTAAGAGCCTTAAAAGTCTCTCGACAGCGATGTTTAGGAGCTGCTTCTGGTGTGCCAACCTGGACAGGCATGAGTGGTCTCTCAGGTGCACCATCAGGAATAAAGTAAGTTCAGTTCTCACACTGCTTTTCCCAAAATGGAAGAGTTCTTTAGGATGCTATAGATTATCCTTTTTTTTTTTTGTACTTGGTATTTGCAGTAACATGTATCAAAGTGGAGTTTTGTGTTTGAGATTTAATAGACATGAAGGCATATTACAAGCCTAGGAAGTCCATTCTGAAGTACAAAGAAAGCATTATTGTAGAGTAGAGAGAGTTTGGCAGAGGGCTCTTGAGAACCCTAAAATTAAAACCCCATCAGTGTCTTTGGCAAAACTATCCTAATCATTTTGAGAGGTATGTTTTATGGAGTTAATTCTTTTTTGGGTTTTTAGGAGTCGATTTGGTCAAAAAAGAAACTCCATGCTGCTTTCTTCACATTCCACTTCTGCATCACCTGCAAAAAAGTGCAAGGTAAAAGACACAAGCTAACATTTCTCTTTTAATAGCTGATATATGTGAAATGTTCTTACTTATGCAACAAATCTGATTTATACTATAGATGTGTCTCATACTTATTTGTCGTATGATTATGTGGCACTCTAGAATGTTTAGTCACCCATCAATTTGCTTTTTCATGTCTTGATAATAGCATCCTTATGAAGTCTAATTAGATACAGCAGTCACAAATTGCAACATGGTCTGGTTATCTGTCTCAAGACCAGCAGTGCTTTTCTTTCACTTCCTAAGTTCTTGAGACCAGAACATATTACCTCTTTATTGTGTATTTCAGATTACTTTCTTCCTGAGTGTTTGTTATTTATTAAGTCTAAACAGCAGGCAGATTTTGTTCAACAGATTCTGTGGATCTCAAAATCCAACTTTCTCCATAGTCTGTATGTTTATTTGCAGGTTGCAGATACAGTAAAGAAAGAAAACGTAAAGAAGGGTAGTTCCAATGTGCACTTTGATGGAAAATCTGGAGAACTGTCAGCCACTGCACTAGACTCTTCATCTTTATTAACCAAGATGAGGGCAAGAAACCACCTTATTTTACCACAACAAACAGGGAATGAGAGAGATGAGAATCATCAGCAAGCACCTGTCCCAGCCCCGAGTTCAACAGAATACGATGAACTGCTTGTGGAGATGCGTAACTTCATAGCATTCCAGGCCCGTGTGGACGGCGAGGCTAGCACTCAGGAACTACTGCACAAATTTGAGTCCAAACTGCCTGCGGTGCAGTCCTGCATCTTTAGAGAACTACTCCGCAATCTCTGCTCCTTTCATAGGAGCCCAAACGGTGAAGGTGTCTGGAGGCTAAAGCCAGAATTCCGTTAAGCTTGTCTGTGCCACCACTCTCCTTTCAAAGACTTACTATTTTTAAATGAGGAATTATTTCATATTCAAGACTTAATAATTGACTTGAGCGGTGAGTGGTGCAGCACTTGTTGGCAGGCTCAGAACTAGCTTGATTTCTGATTTACACTATTTATATGAAAGTGTCATCTACCTCATAGGTGAAACGATACAAAATATCAGCACCTTTTCTTTAAAAGAAATTTTAATATAAACAGGATGAAGAATACATACGGACTTTTTATTGCAATAATAAGAACGATGGTTGTTGCCATGGTTTAAGACTTACTTGATTTCTGTGAAATTCCAAGAACTTTTTCCTCAATTTTCTGTATGTTACTTGAATGGTCATGGGGCACACTGTACCATCAAAAAAAAACAAAAACAAAAGGGATGATACTGGTCAGCATAAGAGGTTCACTTGTACCAACAGGTGCATAAAAGTCATTGTATGACACTCATCAGTAGTGAGAATTTTATTCTGATGTTGGTGCTTTCGTTATTGCCAGCATCTAGCATATGCAGTCTAACTTATATCACTAATTTGGGAAATAATTCTACTGCCACGGAGGTTTAATCACAAAAACAAAAATGGAAAGTCTGGCAGCATACTGAGATGACTGACAGTTGATAATTACGTAAAACTTATTATATTATGAAAAGCCATTTACACCATAATCATCAACTCGGTTACAGTCCCTTACACCATTGGCAATTGCTTGGTACATTATTTCTTACCACTGAGGTGACAGTAACTGTTAGGTTTGTCACAGGTTGTGGACTGATAATTGAAATCCCATGAAATGTTCATGGGTCTCACTGTGATTTATGTCAAAAACTTTCCAGTTCCCTGTTATCACTCAAAACTTTATACCTTGACAAAGACTGAGGTGTTAGTTAGTCAGAGGGGGAATGGTTTCACTGTATTTTACTAAACAAAATCACTTTTGGCCAGAGACATAATGGGAGCATATACAGAAGTTACAGGCCATACCTATTCCGTAGACAGGGAAAATCTCAGTCTTCCTGACAGTCAGACAAGTTCTAATACCCATTTTCTTCCACTGAAGGAAGGACCGGATTATTTGTAGCAAACACAAGTACTACACTGCGTCTGTCTTCAAGGTGTGCTACATAAGGAAATCTTAAGGGGGGGGGGAAATTGATAGATTTTGAGAAGAAAACCACATTCTTGCAGCAACATTAAATTACTATATGGCTTAAACTAGAAACAGTTAAGTATGCCTAATGTTTTTCCCATCCCTAAGCTATTGAGGAAAGAAAGCTGAGCTACTTTTAGTTTTTTGTTCAGTGTGAAAGTATCTTGTTTACTTCAAATAAATAAAAATATTGAAAGATGAATGGTAAACTGTCAATTTGTTCTCATAAAGAAAGCTTTTAAGATACTTGCAATGGCTCTTCCTCTTGTTTTTGCTCAGTGCTCTGTAGAGATTTGCAAAAAGTGGTGCCTCCGTTTCAGTAACTGATCGGTTGGCTTTTCATGGACTGGAGTTGGAGAGGGCAGACAGTCCAAGATCTGTTTCTTTTCCTCATGGCATTTGAAGGTGGGACTCTTGCACCTTTTCCCAATATCTCTTTTCTGATCCCATTTATATTCACTTACAATCCCTCTTTCAGGAGAAAGATGAAACCAAGAATCTAGGCTGCAATTACAAAACACTTGAAAAACTGTAGATGTGTTGATATTACTGAAAATGGATCAGTAAACAAGTAAAAACAAACAAATTTTGCTGTTCTCTCCAATGCTACAGGAAATTTTAATTGGGTTTGGGTGTCATGCCCCGCCATGCATCCTTATGCCCCATGAACAAAGCAGGAGTTTAGCTGTCAGCAAAGCTGCTGTTGTTGCCGTAGCTGTCAGTTCTGGTGGCCTGTTTTATTTACGACTTACAGTTTTAAAGACATAGTTCCTGTACTAAGGAAAGTGTGCAGGTTCTTACTGATCTGTAAATGTAAAAGGACTTGCATGTGCTTTTTAGAAATCCTTGTCTTTCATGGACTCATTAAAAAAGCAAAACTAAAAGTCTGTTCTAGAAGTCTTCTTTGGGGGCAGGGGAAGAACGGGGTGAGGGAGCCATCTTTTCCTGCATAGCGTGGGTCTGACTAAACAACATTTCCATTTTTCATACAACTTCAAATTATTCATCCTAGCAACTAGATGCTTTCCAGTACTAGCTTTGGTTTAAAATGTTTAAGAGACTGAATACTAGTATAATACTTAAAAATATTTAAGTATTTCATCTCAAAAGTGTATGTGATTAAAGGTGTACAGGCTGATTTATAGGTAATAGTTGTTCTGGAATATAATTTAGCTGCTATGCATTTTAAAGTAGAAGAGTTATTTCAGAATAATCCCACTTTTATTCCATAAAGCATTATCTGATCTGTTTGTTTAGCTTTACCTGTGTAAAGTGAATTCTTCTTACATCTTGGAAGAATATCTGAAACAATTCCTATTTAATTATATTGCATATTCAAACATGCTTATCATTAATTAGCTTATAGATAAGTAGTATTTTTTAAAGCCTGTTCTTTAGCCGCCTTGTTTTTCAGGTATTCCATGCTGCCATTGATAATTGCTACTTTATTTTGTGTATGATTCCAAAAATCACTTATGGAATGCTTGTGTTTTTAGGATTTATTTTCTTACCTCAGTAAAAAGGGGATAAAGAATGATCAAAATACAGATGTTAATTTAGGAATCAAATTGAAAAGATTGTTAAATCTTATTAAGGCAAAGTCATTTTAGCATGAAATAGTGAGTATAATCTTTAAAGAAAGTATACCACAAGGAACTACTGAAAATGTTTTTCCTGTAAAGATGCTAAAAGCTGAGCACCATGCTACTCCAAAATGTCATGCCAATCTAGGTGATGTCTGCTGAGCTGTGTGGGTAGTAGGTCAGAAATGCAGCTAAACAAAAATCTAGAAGGCTAAATAGCAAAAACTTGGATTGTTCCGTAAGCGGTTAGCGGGGCTGTGTACACTGTTGGGGTAAAATGTGCTGCACTGTTATTTTAACAGTAGAAGTTAAAAGTTACCATAATTGTTCCTTCTAGTTTCAAACCATACTTGTGAAGAGAGGGGTGTGTAAAAAAAACCTCTTGCTTTGTTTCTTAAGATCCTCCCTGCTCCCATCCCACCCTCCCTTTACATTCTTCCAGGTGTTTATTCTCCTGTGATCATCCTTTTGCTGAACACTTAAGGCTTGTGTAGCCAACCCACTCATCTCTGGTATAAGAACTAAATTCTGACCTAGAGAAAAGAGATGCTGCTAAAGGTGGTAGGTGTTGGGCTCTTCTGAACAATAATGGCTCACCACAAAAGAAATGTTAGCAAGATGCTGAATGGATAGACTGAGAGAAATGGTGATTAAAAATGGCAAGGAGTATTTTTAAATACGTAACTTCATACTGTGGCTCAGCCTCTTCTCAAAGGGCCGCACCATGTAGAGAATTGTCTCTACTACAGCTAATAAATGGTACACTCCCAAATAAAGCTGTAGAGAGTCGGGCTTTTCTATCTGTAAGTTCTGGCTTCAAATAGACACCTATTGAGTTGTACTGAAGTCACAAGGTCACCTTTGCTTTTGATGCCAAGATCACTAATTTTGACTGTCTTCTAGTAGGGCAATTCTCTGCCTTTCAAGAAGCTACAACAAAAGGGACAAGACCTTCAAAAGAACTTGATATTTGGTTTTGTTCATAAAATCCTACAGCACTTCCCCTCTTTCAGCTACTGAGTCATTAGGACTAAGAAGTTTCCAGTTCCTCAGCTGCTGTAAATGCAGCTCCACTGATGTGGATGGGCTGATGCTGTTCCTCCAGGACCTTGCCTTCTGACACTAGCCTTCAGAGCCTAGAGGCGTATTACCTGGGATGCTGCATGTACGTGATTGAACAGCCTCAGAACATCAGCCTTTCTCCAGTGTCCGTGTGCTTATCGATACTGCTGCATGGAAAGGACAGTTAGAGGTGAGTCGTGATAGCCTCTTGCACAGGGTTTTGGTTGATTTTTCACAAAAAATTATCTTGTGGGCTCCATTTTTGGCTGATTTCCAGCTACAGTTTGAGATGTGCTTTTCAAAAACCATGGAGATAGGTGATGGCAATGATTTTAGTAGCCATCTAAAGAGACCTTTGCATCTTGATTCACCAGTTAAAGTTATATATGAAGTACACTTGGTTATGCTGCTGTTAGTCTACAATTGAATCGGGGCTTTATTTCTCATCTACCAATTAACTCAGTTTGGTAGTGAATGAAAACTGCCAGGACCCATCACTAGTATGTAAGGAAAAAGCTCTTCACGGAGGGAGAATGGTTTGCATTTGCTAGGACTGAGCAAGATACACAAGATCTGTTCAGTAAACAATACTGCCGTGGAACTGTGAAAATGAGTGGAATCCTCGTAACAGCATTGGCCAGGAGGGAGTTGTCCGAAGAGGTTAAAATGTTACACATTGAGAGCTATCAGAAAAAAAAATCCACGTATAACAATATACCATACTTTTTCGGTGCCAAAGATGTCCAGGCAGGCATCACATAACTAGAAAAAGCAGTGTGGAAGTTATTGTTACAGGATGTATCCTTCAGGGAAAGCTGCCACAGGAAGCGGTAATTTAAGCAATTAATTTGACAAAACAGTCCTAGAGAAAACAGTAACTTGATTAATGTTCTTTTAAAAGGGTAATGCTATTCTCCAACACAAAATAATTTTATTTTTAAAAGAAGGAACTGGGTAGATAAGTAATAAAATTGGTGACATAATTCCTGACTTGCATTATTTTTGCACACTGTTGTGATTCCTGTCAAATCTAGTAACAACAGTGTAAGCGGGTTTCTGTCTTGGAGGGAGGAGGTGTTGAACAGCCATCTCTCAGTGATTCAGCAAGGAGGGTGATGCAGTCTCTCTCGTGCTGGTGGTGGCTGTGCTTTCTCAAATGATACGTAATGGTGATGAAAAGATTAGATGTGAAGAGACCCCATAGCAGCTTTATCCAAATGGCTTACTCCCTAGGTATGGGCCAACAAATTACCTAAACCATAAGGAAAAACTGGGAAGGAATTAAGTTAGGTAGCGTAGTCACTGAAATGGTTTAAAATGTGGAGTAATCTACCTGTTGGTCTTTTAGGACCGGGGAGATCTGGATTCTCCTGATACAAAAATCTCCGTGTGACTTTGGATGCGGTACTGTACTGCCTGCTGCATTGGTTTCCCCATCTGATGAATGCAGTCTTTGGGGGAAAGAAAGAAATCTTTCAAGTCCTTCAGGAAATGACAGCACGGTACAAAGAAGTCCTGGTTGGAAAAACAAAGGTAATACGGCATTTTATCGTCTAGTTTATTAATTCAGCAACTGTAGTTTACACACAACTATCATACAAAATTGCTGAGAGTCCAGGTTTTGAAGGGCTTGAGTAGGGCACGTCCTGGAGTCAGGATGTGCTGGCAAGTCTGCACTTGGGAGTTTATCTCCTCTGGGAGAGGTATTTATATATTAGATACGTGGTAAAAACACTCTCTGCTACTTAGGGCCATTTATAATTTCCCTATTCCAACATTCAAGTTAAATGCTGAATATACGCTTACTAACTCAGTGGCTCTCTCCATCTCCCCAGCCCCCGAGGGATTGCTATTCTAGGCTCTAGGGTGACGTCAACGCTCCTACTTCATGCAGTATTGCTGATGTGGTACAGTCCTGTTCCTTCAGCTGAGACTGATTAAGCTTTCCTTAGTAATTCTTAACATCTGTTGGTGACCCTGGTTTTGCTGCCTCTACTATCATTAAAAGTAAAGAGAAGTCTGACATCTTTCATGCAAGGGTCAGTCCTCTTTTCTTTTTTAAATGGGTCTAAGGCAGCTGCTATGAAGTGAGCGAAATATCTTGTGTTCTTAATCCCTGCCAGCAAAAGCCACTGTGAAGACTGCAGTGCATCATTGCTGTGTTCAGGGAGCAGAAGACTACTTCCCCCTGCCCCAGAAAGAAAACATCTGTTGTGAGTCACTAAACTAGGAACTATAGAACCTGCTCAGAGAGTGTATGAAATGTCAGGCAGCTGTGCTGAGAAAGAAGCAACTTCCAGCCTGCTCTATTGTCGTGGTTTAACCCCGAAAAGTAACCCGACCACACAGCCACTCGCTCACCCCTCCCCAGTGGGGTGAGGAGGAGAATCAGGGAGAGAGCTCATGGGTTGAGATAAAAACACTTTACCAGGACAGCAAAGGAAAATATAAAAATATATTAATAGTAATAATACTGTTTAAGGATAATAGAATGTATAAAATGAACAATGCACAATTTCTCACCACCCGAGGACTGATACAGCCCGTCCCAAGCAGCAGCCAG
>JMFS01049150.1:0-18752 GCA_000699545.1 Podiceps cristatus
ATTCTATGATTCTATGATTCTATGATTTACTACTCCCATTGCTGAAGTGTAGTTAAAACACAAGTTCCTGAATCTGAGGAAATGTAGAGGCCAGTGTTATTGCTGTGAGTGGATTGACAGGAGGTGGTTTTGGGGGAGTGTGAACTTGTGTTTCTGAAGGTTGTCCTGATTTTGTCAGAGATAGAGTTAATTTTCTTCCTAGTAGCTACGTATAGTGCTGTATTTTGGATTTAGGATGAGAATAATGTGGATAGTGCACTGATGTTTTAGTTGTTGCTACGTAGTGCTTATGCTAAGCCAAGCACTTTTCAGCTTTCCCTGCTCTGCCAGCGAGGAGGGGCACAAGGAGCTGGGAGGGGGCACAGCCAGGCCCAGGCTGGGGGGTATTCCATACCATATGACGTCATGCTCAGTATATAAATGGAGTTGGCCAGGCTGGTGTGATCGCTGCTCAGGGATGGGCTGGGCATCAGTCAGCAAGTGGTGAGCAATTGCATTGTGCATCATTTGTTTTGTATATTCTATTATTATTACTCTCTCTTCCTTTTCTGTCCTATTAGAACTGTCTTTATCTGAGCCCACAAGTTCTACTTTTCTCCATTCTCCTCCCCTCCAACAAAGGTGTAGTGTGATGCCTCTTCCTCTCCTCCTCTGCACCCTGAATGTATTCCATGTATGACTTATTAATACCTTTTTTTTTAATTTTTATTTTTATTTTTATCGCCTTAGAGTAATGGAGCAGTGAAGCAGGATGCTCAAAGCCTCTGTGCAAAGGGATGCCACACACAGGCTATTCAAGCAAATCACTTTACTCGTACCATCATTAAGAATAAAACCTCCTGTTTTTAAACCTGAGACAGTATAATACAAAAAAAGTCTTTCTTCATTTTACATTTTGCGTTCTCTGTTACAGTGCTTGGTCTGTTGCCAACATATTATACATTGGCACTGTGACTGTAATTCCTCACTTTTAAGCAGGATCCCACCACCTGAGGGGTTATCACTGGAGGTGAGAAAGCTGCTCCGGGAGGCAGGGCATCGGATAAGATTTGCCTGACATCCACTGAGGATATGTTTTGAGAAAAAAACAACCAAACAAAACACTTTTGTTTCATGCTGTTTTCATTCTTTAAACAAGATTCCTGATTTACTTGATGAGCTGCCTGTGCACAGATAGCATTCAGGCTGATGGCATTGGTCTCTTGCTAGTGGCTTTCTGATGAATGTTGCGTCACCTGTACCGATTTATTTTTCCCCTGCAAGTGAGAGTGATGCTGTGATTAAGCTATTGCTGCTATAGGAGAAAGGGCCAGAATCGGATTTTCTGGCTTCAAGGTCAGGAGGTAACGGAGGTGCACAGCAGTACTGCTTGTGCTGACCAAGCCTAAGCTACTTCTCCGTGACCAGGGCTGAGAAACAGCAGGGTTGGCCCAGCTCGCTGGTAACGTGCCTAAGCTGCGAGTATGTGCTGCTGCCGGCTTGCTTGTAATCCTGGGTCTCACTCCTGTGCCCACGCAGAAAACCCCTGCCTGTGTGCAGTGATGTTTTCAAGCTGGCTGTGCTGGAGGTGGCTCAGAGCCCACATTCTGCTTTCACTCAAGCTGGGAACCCTCCTACTTCTCAGTGAGGACTCAGGCAAAATCCAGCTGAGTACCAATAAGCTCTCCAGATCTTTCCTGCATTTTTCCCCAGGTACCTGAAAGAGTGGATGAATTTCCTGATTTGCTGGCAAAGAACCAGAGAAGTGCTTGACCCAGCAATGGAGAAGTCCTTGTGATTATTTACTCAGGGATGTTAAAGGCAAAGGAAGCCAAAGAAGGTTATATAGACATACGGGCAACGTGACTGTTGGCAACTTGGCAAGACTGAGTTAGTCCCAGGTGCTCTTATCTGTGCTAACTCTGCTGGGAAGTGTCGAGCTGACTGGAGAAATGCAGTTGTGCTTTCAGGAACTTGCAAAGATTGAAATCTGGCTTTACTCTGTACTGGTCCTAACGTGCTCTGCTTTCCTTCCTTTCCACGAAGTCAGAAGTGTCAGGGTACTGCAATTAAGGTGGCCTTTTTAAACTCAAGCACATTTTTTCATCCCAGTTATTTTGAATTAAGTGGTGCAGGGGTCTGAACTTGGACCCTCTGCATCCCAAGTCAGTACATTTCTCTTTGCTCCGTGCTTAATTGATGTGATCTGCAAGCAAAAGAGAATTTGTGAGCTAATCCAGTGAAAGCCTGTCCTCAGAGCTTCAGTTTTTAATCTCTTCCTAGAAGACAAATGATGGGTGTGGTAGCTGGTGCCAAATACAGAGACCCAAACAGCACACCCACGCTGGCAGAGACCATGTACTCCCAACCTTGCTCTTTGTGATGACTTTATGTAGTATGAAAATTCATGAGTATTTTATTTTCCTTTGGGTTACGGAATTATCTGATCAGCTGTCTGTCATTCTAAGAGCGTCTGGATGCAGTCTGTATTCCCCTTCCATCTCGACTCCTTTTAAAAGCTTCTGACTAGTCCATTGTCCTGGCAGCAGCCATGGGCTCTTTTTGGAGAGCACGTGGGTAACAGGCCCAAAGCCAACTGGTGATTCTTAAATGAGCATGAAGGGTGGAGCTGGGTTGCCTAAACACAGGTATCTGCTGCCATGTTAAGAGCTTCAGGGCAGCACGTCATTGTTGGTACAGAAGGCTGTGGATCTGTCATAGCTTCCAGGGTGCATCTAAGATGCCACCATCCCTCAGTGCTTGGGCAGCAGAAACTCTTGTGTCCTTCTGTTAGTTAGGTGATAGCTTGCTACGTGAGGAGGAGAAGCAGTCTGTATCTTAATGCAGTGTGGCGCTTCACGATTTTTTATTCTTTCCCGGAAAAACAGAAATTTATTTGATAATGATCCATATTACTATGGTTAGGAAGTTGGATTTTTTTTTTATTTTTTTTTTTTTTTTAGGAGAAAGTGCAATAAAGATGAATTGAAAGGTAGCAATATAGTAAAACAAATTTACTATGATAAATCCCATCAGGATGTGTTTGTATCTAATTCTTCAGTAGTGTACTGTTGCAGCAGGACAGGCATTTGGCATTACACAGGAGTTAGATGTGCATTGACATCTTCCACTGTTTTAATTTGCTTTGCTGTCATGTCTTTCAAACTTATCTCTAGTCTCATGCTATCTGGTGAATTTAATAACTGGATATTGTTAAAATAAATCTTAGCAAAGGGAAGCTGGAAAAATAAATGAAAGGAGCCCAAACACTAAAGGAGAGAAGAATCCAAGTTTCTCTGTTTTTTTTTGTTTTGTTTTTGGTTTTGGTTTTTTTTTGTTGTTGTTGGTTTGGTTTGTCTTTTCCTTTTACAAAAATGCAAAAAATAAAAATCTCTCTGCCTTAATCCAGCACTGTGGTAGGCAATTTGCGTCTGGCCCTATGAGAACACATCTCCCTGAGCAGGTAGATTAGGGAAATAAATACAAATAGTGACTTAAATTCTCTAATCATCTTGGATACCCAGCTTGAGAGAATGAGAAAAGCAAAGCCTAACTTCTTTTTTTCCCTTCCTTTTTTTTTTTTTTTTTTTTTTTTTCTGACCTGGCCCAAACTTCTGCAGCTCATAGGATCTACCTGTGTTCACCCTTCTAAAATGGGAATGTGTCTTCTTCCAAATGCCATATTAAAAACATCTCCAGGCAAGATTATGGTTCTTTCCTGAATTGTAAACTTTTGTTTTTTTCACATTTGGTAAGCAGTTTTACAGACCAAAGGTACTGTAGCATTTTAAACCAATTTTATTGGGCAATTCATGTGCAAATCTGAGTGCTGACATACACAGGCATGGCCTCAGAAACGGCTGAATTTACAACGTGCTTTGGTGTGTGAACAATGTGGCTGCATGTTCCTGTTCAAATCAAGGTGAGCAGCATCCCCTGTGCCAAATCCCTCCTCGCCCCAGCTCCGAGGTGTGTTCAGAGAAGAGGGATGGGCAGGTCTGCCCCATGCCACATCCCCCTCTGGGGATCTGTTCAGGGTTCCCTCTGCAGTGCAGACATGCTTTTAGGGTCTGAAATCCTGAATTTTAAGCTCTCAGAGTCCAGCTGAAGTATGGTTCTTAAGTGTGGTTCTTAAGTATCTAAAATCTGTTGTTTTATCACCCCTGTTTTTATTCTGATCAGGGATTTGGCTGTCGATGGGGATTCAGTGTGCTGTGTAGGGCTTTGGAAGAGGAAAGCAGTAGCTGTTGCTGCCATGGAGAAGGGGCAAGAGCACCTCAAATGGTACCTCCTGCTGCAGCATGGACCAAATTCCTGACCAAGTCTGGGCGCCAGAACAATGTTCCTGTGATGCCTCATATAAAAGGGGAGGGTATTACTATTCCCAATGCCCCGTGAGGAATCACGCTGCCTCCCTTGTATTCTTCTTGGCTTCATTTGTTTGAATGACCCCAAAGGGCTGTCGTGTTGAGTTCCTTCGTGTGCACGGGCAGCATGAAGCTGGCTGGATTTCAGCAGACACTGGTGCTGAGTGGTTCCTGTGTTGTGTATATACAGTTGCAGAGTGCTTTCAGAACGAATAGTCCTCGGCAAAGCTGTTTTAATGAGCTGGAATGCCAATTGTAGCATATCCTACCCAATCTCACAGCACTCCACCGAGCTGAAATACCTTCTTTGTTCTTAAAATAGTCCCCACTGATTCAGATTTTAATTGCAGATATTACAGCTGTCAAAGAAAAGGAGAGATGACCGGATGATTGTGTTGATGGTATAAATGGAAGCCGGGGATATGTTGAGTTCCAGCCTTTAGATCTTCATTTGAGCGCCATTGCAGACATGCATGTGTGCTGCAGTGATTACGTGGAGCAGAGGCTCTCTCTAATTTTAAGATGCCCCTGCGGTGTGTTGTGCCTCATTATATCCACCATGTTGACTAATCTGACAATAAGCGTGTAGAGCTATAAGGATTTTGGTGCTAGTAATGGTGGCAAATAGGCATAGTTATTAAATATGCTGGTTGAAGCCTGAGTCTTGATAAATCAACGTGGAATTTACTAATGCACAGACAGTGATTCAGGAATTCAATTCAAACTGAAACAAAAACCAAGGAGGGGATTAAAAGAAGAACAGTTTAAAGCTTGGGCACCAGACTGCACGTTTGCATTGCACATCAATCAACATTGGTCAGAGGGCGAGAGCTCTGCCGAGTAGGTGAACTGAATCTTTCCAGCGCAGACATGTCAGGAGCAGCCATCGGCTGAGCAGCCTGACGTCGCTGCTATTTCACTTCATTACCTATTGATTGAGTTCTCAAGTTTTACAAGTTCATAAATCACCCTATGGAAGGAGGCATGGTAGGCTGACTTTGTTTTGTATTTTTTCATTTCTGGTGCCCAGGAGGGTAGATTTTTGGCTGGATGCAGTAAGTGCCCGGCAGGTTCCTCAGGATGTAGGAAGGTACCGTGAGCATAGTGCGAGACCATCCACCCCAGCTGATTTCGAACATGGAAAGGAGAGAAGAAATCAAGGTAAAACCTCCAGATTGAGTCTGTAAATAAGTGCAATTCTAACTACAGAGTCCAAAGCACTGACACTGTGATACTGTCTTTGAGCCGTGCACTGTTTTGGAGATAGGTAGGAATTAATCTCTTACAGGGAAGAGGGAGCTTCTGCCAACCTTGGGAAATTTCTGCAGGGGATATGAGAGGTGTATGCACGGTAGCACACCTTGGTGACCCTATTGGGATCACCAGTATCCCAGTGTTGCTGGCTGGTTCCCATTACATCTCACATGCTTAATATTAATCACCATTAGTTACAAATTTACACAATGAAAGCTCTAGTCAGAGGTAAGTGTTACACTTAGCAGATCTGGTCCTTAGAGAAGTATAGGACTTTCTTTCCCATTCCTGTTGTGAAAGGTAATATCCTTCATGGTTGCCGAAGGTTTAATTATGCCCTTGTAGCATTCTAATATGCCTGAAGGGATTTTGCTGGAACTTAACAACAACAACAAAAGCCAGAGACAAGATGGAGAAAGTGATTTTGTTTGTTTGTTTTGCTTGAAGTGCTGAAAATGGGGGGGGCAGGTTGTTGCTTTAGTATCACTAAAACTTTGTTGTTGTTGTGCGTATTACTTTGTAAGCGCAATGATAAAATTAACTTAAATTTTTTTTTTCTTCCTCTATATGAGTCACAGGGGGGAAACTTTGCTCTAAAGATACTGTTACTGGCCTCTGTGTGCAGCTAAATTAATTACATAAGTTAAATATAATGTTGGTAATTGGTGGTGTTGTATTCTCAGGATGTGGGGAGAGGCGTGCGAGTGCTCAGGATGCTCGGTGATGCCTTGTCCTGGTGGCAGGGTACTTAACTCTCACTTCATTTTGTTCCTTGACGCTTGGTTGAAGTGAAAGGAGAAATAAGATGAGCTTTCCTGTCTGAAATATTGACTGTCTTATTAAGAGTCCGTTAAAAGTGGAAAGCAGGATTGTTTTAAGGTTGCAAGAGTCATTTGAATTACACTGTAGCCTCACCCAGGAGTGGAGAACCACAGAAAGTGCTGGTACACTGGTAGCATATTGCTAGCAATAATTATCTTGAACTATCCTTTCTTAATGAAGTTTGCAGAATGACCATGCATGCTTTCTGGCTGTCTTGTGTTTTGGTGGCTTTTTTTTTTTAACAGTGCCACAGTAAATTTAAAAACATTGCAGCAGGGCCTTATCGTGAGCATTGATTCAGGCAGATCTTTCAGTGGAGGTATCAAGAGTTCTTGCGTTTTTGAAGACACATGCAAACCCAGCATTTTATTAAAGATGAGTAGCAGGCATTGCTCACTTGTTTGCATGTTGCTCCATATCCTTCTGATTGCCACGCATGTTCCACTCATCTTTGTTGCAGGGAAAATGGGGGGAGGGTCTTGGCATCTCATATCATTTACACCATTTATGAGCAAGTGATTTGAAAACAAAAGCTTTGGAGGAGGCAATGTGAATGAAAATTGGGAGCTTAAGGCAATTTCACCTGATGACCAAACCCTGTAATTTTGCAAGCCAGAAGGTAGGCGTTGTTTTTCAGAGAAACCGAATAAAAGCCCCTACAGCCCACTCTCAGATGGAAGTGAAAGTAATAATGAAAAAGGTACTTGTTCACGGTCTGTTTGTACCTGCATAGGGAGAAGATTACTGTGACTAGGCGGTACTTCAGTCTATCCGGTGGAGGTGTAACGAGACCCAGTGTTCTGGAAAGCAGAACTGAAGGAAATATGGCACACTTGAATTTTTCTTTTCACAGTGAGGCAATTAACCATTGGGGAGAGCTCAGCCAGAAATGTGATTCATGGCTGTCACCTGCTTTCACAACTGGGTGCTTCTCTGGGAGAGGTGCTGTAGCTCAGTTAGAAACAGTGGGCTTGATCCAGGAGCCATTTGGCCTTCGTGAGCTGAGCTGGTGAGTCAAGGGGCGTGCTCTTGACCTTAAATTCTGAGAGACGCTTAAGAGACTCTCTGTTGTGTGTGTATTTTCAGTATATTCCTTTAAAGTTCTTTAGTAGTTAGAAAATGGGAATTGTCTTATTCTAAGGAGGTGGTAAGTATAAAGGGATGAGTATTATGTTTTTTGCTTTGCTGTGTTTTTCAATACCTGCTTGTCCCCCATGTGCTCAGCAGTACTGTTTGCTTTCCGTCTTGACCACCAGTTGGGCTGCTGGTGGTATCCCTTGCATTAGTGTGCTGGATAAACACTTGAGGTGCACTCTCTTTGAGGAGAAAGCATTCTCTATCCAGGTGGTTATTTAATGCTAAGTGAGGCTGAAAAGATTAATCAGCTAATTACGTTAATAGCATAGTGTTTTTTTAAGAAAGGAGTTGTGCAATACCAAGATGGTATTGCACAACGAGTCCCTTTGCAGAAAGAGGAGGAGGAGTGCTCCAGGGGACACTGCTACCCTCAGTAGGTATCAAACTATCAAAATATTAAAATAGTTTTCAGTGCATTTGGACCAGGATAGTTAGGTGCAATGTTTGGTGGGAGTTATGGCTGTTTCTTATTCTGTTGGCATAGGAGGGAAGAGAAAAACATCTAGGGATCAATCTGTTCTTGTAAGACTGGGAGGAGACTTCCTTCCTTATTCCCCTATCATTTAACATTAAATTATATGGAGGCACTGGACGAGGCTTGCCTTAGAGTTAACATAATAGACCCCCATTTAGACTGTTTTTTAACCAGTATAGACTCGAAGGTTTCCCTAGGGCTACAAGGATAAGTGGGAAATGGTAATGCAGGGAGACGCTGTCATCAGCCCTCAGGAAAGGCTGCCTGGCCAGTTTAGCCCTCCCACAGGAGTTGGGATCTGAAATGGCCAGGTCTCTGTGAGCCTGAGTTCAAACCTGCCCAGGCAGAGGAGAGGCATTTTTGCTGTGTAGAAACTGCCGACACCGGTTGCAGCAGGGGCATGTCTGCGCAGACGGGCCGAGCTCACCCTCTTCAGCCCATGGCCTTGCCCTGGTCTGGAGGGTGCGTCACTGCGATAGCACCGCTCGATAGCTGCCCCGAAGTGTCCTGCTCGGAGGTGGTGTGGGCACAGCAGGCAGGGGAGCTGCTGGGCAGGACCAGCCTTTTGGTGCCCAGCGGAGGCCCGGCTGTCTGGTGTGAGCTCGCATGCGGTGCCCATGCTGCGAAGCTGAATTTGAGATCCTTACGTGGGCCCTCAGCCAACCTTGTCAAGCTCATGCTTGAAGTCAGGCTTTCAAATCCACGCTTAGGCACCCATTAGGTTGTTTCAGAGCTGTGCTAAGCACCAATGCTTCCTACTTAAAGTAAATTGCTCAAACAAATAGTTGTTTATATCTGAGTTTGTCTGGCTGTAGGGCTGGCTCTGTGGGACCACTATAAGCAGCACATAACAACGGTCACAGCTGGACTGCGGTGCCTTGCCTGATTGTGGTGTTAATGGTACGGTCATCTCCGTGCCAGTCAGCAGCAAGGCAGCAATGGTCTCAGCAGCGTAAAGGTCTGGAAAGGCAGAGAAACTGTGCAAGAAACTTCAGTGCAATCACTTAAGGATAGTTGTCCAGGCAGATCCTGAGGGGAAGGAGGGAGAAATAGCAGTTCTGAGGACATGGAATGGCTTGCTGCGTGAGCCCACCGCCGCGCTGCCCCGGAGGGCTGCACCTCTGCCCCGTGCGGCAGCTGGAGCCTGGCTCGGCAGTGGCTCCCCGGCAGAAGGCATGGACACCAGAGCAGTGGCTGCAGTTGCACCATTAGCCGCACAGTGTGTGGCCTCTTGAAATGCCTCTCGTCATCATTATGAAGCTGAAATTCTGTGGCAGTTTCACAATGGCACAGTACCCTGTGCGAAGGAGGGAAAGTAGGTCACAGGCTGCCCGGCCGGCGTCTGTTTGTACGTCTGTAGCGCCACGCAGAGACCTGAAGGCACCAAGGATCCAACCAGACAGGATGCGCTTCTCACCCCTTTCCTTCGTGTCCCTGTTTCTGGCATGGAAGCTGACTGGGGAAAAATGCTGGAAAGTTTTGTTGACTTCCCTGTTACCTTTACTAAGATTTCAGTAGGGCCCAGAGGTTTTTGGTATGACCGGGCACCAGGCGTTGTGCAGACTGTTCAGACTGCCCATGTGCCAAAGAGTGGACGAGTCAGCACGGATGGAGCACAAAGCATTTAAAGTTTTGGCTGCTGAATTGCATGCTCAATATCTAGCTTCTTGAATTGCAGAAAGTGCTTCAGGATACCTGTTTAGGGCTTAGAGTCACTGACAGCGTAGCAGCACCTACGTTTCATCAGTGATGTTGCATGGTGTGTGGACGTCCCCTGCTCCACCTTCTAAAGCTGTGGTAGGCAGCAATCTAAGGGCTGGGAGGAAAGCAAACAAAGTGGGAACGCAACCCTGTGACATAGAGTTCAGGGTGTTCATTGAAAGGGGAAATAAAGGATGAAAATGATTAAGAAACTGCATGGTAGAGTTACCTTCAGTCATTGTACGACTTGAGGCTTTAGCGTGCCCAAAGTCTGTCAAAGACTGGGTTAATGCAGATGTTATGCAGATGATCAGGACAATGTTTGTCAAACTCTTGGATGTGCAGCTGTGACTGAGATCTGCATTCATGCACCAGTGGATGGAGCTGAGCAGGGTGGAGGATGACCTGTGCTCATGGTGTGGAAGGGTTTGGGGCCGGTGCCCCTGTGCATTCCACCTGTGCAGCACGATCAGCGGACGGACTGTGTTTTGCCTTGTCCTGGCTGGAGCAGATGGGGACTGCGAAGTGGCACAGAAGTGAGCACAGAGCAGGCTCTCCTCCAAGCAACAGCACTGGCCTCCCAGTATTGTCTTTTGGAAGCTGGAATTTTTGGTGTAATGTAAAACATGATCAGGGTGAAATTCAAGTAACTCTATTATGTCTTTGCGGTATTTTTCCAGATTAGTTCCTTCATTTGGCTCAAATATGCAAACTACTTAAGAAATAAAAAGAAATCACCTTAAGTGGCTTCCTGTGGGGGATGTCACTAGCTGTTCTGAGAACTGTCCATCACTTCTTGAAAAGTTAACTTAAACAAAACCAAACATTCTGTCTTTTTCTGACTGCCACAACTCTTCAGCTGTTGCTTAGCTACCATTTGGCAATGACCTTTCCCCACCGAAGTGATGTTGTGAGCCTCCAGGCTGAAATGGCCCAACAAAAGGGAAGAGCATAAAACCCCTGGATGAGGGTCACCCAAGATCTCTGCACTGAACTCGGTGCTCTCTGTTCCCACCAGGAGCTTCTGAATGTTATGTGTGATTTGTCAAAGCCAGTAGTAATTTTGCGTGATAGGGAGGGTCCGTGGGATTAGACCTTAAATGTAGACTGTGAGGTCTTTAATTTCTGAGCCATCGCTGCCTTCCAGTTGGTTCCTCTGTGAAACTTCGGTGCCATAAGTAAAAGCATCGCATTTCTGCAGGGAAGCAAAGCCGTGTGTCCCAGCCTTCCCTGACGTTTGGGCAGCAGCACCAAACAAGCTGCACCTGGCAAGCAGCGTGGCGCTCCTTCAGTCATGGCCCAGGCATCGCTCCGGTTTGCTGCTTCTTGCATCCAGAAAGAGCATCAGAGGGTCTCACCTGTGAGCCATGGTCTAGGGACCCTCGGTGGGGGGAACTGGCTGTACAAACCACTGTCTCCGTGGTCTGGAGGGAGCTCTGTGGTATTTTGCAAACAGAAGGGCAGTCAGTTATGTTGGGGTTTGGTGTTTGGTTTTTTCTTTTTCTTCCCCCTCCTTACTCCCCCCCCCCCCCCCCCCCCCTTTTGCAACCTTTTATGTGCTGAAAGGTAGAGCTGAATACAAATAACTGCATTCAACCTGTTTTTTCAGGTTGGCAGGTCATTTTTAGAGAGAAAAATGAAGTTAATACATCCTACATGTTGTACATTTCATTGAAATTATAAGTACTGGTGTACTAAGAACTCGAAGCTTGACCTTTTTTGATTTGCTTCACTTTCTCCTGCCTGTAACCCTTCCAAAGTAGATTCAGCCCATCATATGCACTTGATGTCTCTTGTTCTGTTGGACTGTGCTCTGAGTTGGGCAAATTTCAGTCATTCTTTTTCTGAGAGAGAGTCATATTGTTTTGAGTGGAATCGAACTCTCGTTCCCAGCCAAAGCCAGTCCAGCTGCACAGGTCTGTATGGATGTGCAGGGACCAGTTATTACGGACCCAGACAAGCAGCTTGTAAGTCAGGTATGTGCAGTGGGGAAGGCAAGAGAAGATGCTGATGTTGCAGATTTGGCATCTTAATAGTGGCTCCCATTTTCTAAATATGGAACGGGATAGCTTCATTTTGAACCCTAATGTCAGAAATCTTCATCTTGTGTCAAAACCAGGGAGGGGGGAAGACAGAGACTTTACCACAGCTTTCTGTAAGCTGTCAAAATAGAATTTCATAAAATGGATGACACAATCTACAGTGCTTTTGTTGGATAAGTTACGTAGAATCTGATGGCCACCTATTCTGAAATAATAACCACAGATCACAATGAAGTCATTAAGAAACTGAATTTCTGTATCTTTGAAAATAGAGTTATGAGTTAATATAAGTGTTTGTTGGTTATCCCTAAGTAAACCCAGTACTGACAGGTCGTCACAAAAATTGTCTTCCTTGCCATTCACGGTGGTCCTTGCTTCGCTTATTTTACCTCTGCTGGGTCCAAGCAGTAGCAACCTTATTGCCTTAGAGATTGACCATAATGAGTGCAATAACTGTACCTGATCTAGCAAAAATAATTAAATAAATAGTTTATGTGATGATTAAAATTATGCTAATGGTAGCTTGAGTGATAAAACCATAGAAATGCTTTGGAATTCATCGGGGTTTGTGCCAGTGTGAAAGATGCCAGATAACGAGTAAAAAGATGTATCTAGTTCAGTTTTTGTGGATGGATACTAAACAGTTTGAATAGTGGGAGAAAAACTGTCTTATTATCTTTTAGTAGTGCAATAGTAGTTTATTACAGGAAAGGGAGAGTCAGTGGAACAGAAGTTGTATCATTTTTCATATCCCCAAACTCTGACACTGTACTTTTGTGCTACAGTATTATTCCAATAAATCAAAAGAAGGGATCCCTAGGGGGTTTTGTGAAGAATCGTATTTTTGAAGGGAGGTAGGGTTGGGGAGGATGCAAAAAATTAAATACATTAAAAAGGTCCCACTTCTTAAGCTGCTTTGGAAATGGCTTTAAGAGAAGAAAGGAGCCAGGTTCAAGTTCAGACTCTAGCCTCGAGGTACTTAGGTGCTGCAGTGTTGGATTTCTCATCTGCTGCAGTACAGATGGTTGGGACAGGGCACGAGTCAAAGTTTTAGCTGAAATAGAATATGTAAAATCTTGGTCCTATGAAATTAAGAAAAAAAATAAAAAATCTATAGTATTGAACTGCTGCCTGATCGCTTTCATTTATAAATTACAACAATAACACTACTGCATTAGAGGAGAACAGCAAGGATGCGTTTCAGACTGTTGAAGGCTTGCGATGGCAGGCTGCTGCAAGCTCCCTTCTAGCCACACGCCAAACCAGAGGGAAGGGGATCAGGGTTGAAGTGCAGCATGTAGCCTTGAGCAAGACACCCTCTTCCTCCCTGCCTCCTGCCCCGCTGCCTGGGGCTGCAGGGCTGGCGGCAAGGTGGCCTTTGGGTTGCACTTTAATTTGTGTCTGGGCACTGTTACTGGTTGTGTTAGTCACACCACGCTGGGAGGAGAGGGATGCGTTCCCTGGCCGGAGGAGTTTCCAGTTTAAGAAGAGTACAAATCCGTGCAAGTGAGCTCAGTGGACGGTGAAGGAGGACACAGGAGAAGGAAGCGCAGGGCTGGCAAATGTATGTGTTGCAGTTTCTAAGTGTCAGGTAACTTTTTAGGCTTTCAGAGGGTAAACCAAGGTGGTGACTAGTAGTGCATTACATTCCCAGCTGTAACTTGCTCTGTGTAACTGCCTCGGTAAATACATAGCCCTCTCTCCGAGAGCTAGCAGGGAAGTGACCTGCCCTTTAATCTCAGTGTAGCAAAATACACAAGAGCAGTGTGTCAGAAACACACTGTAATTTCCCACCTTTGCTTACCTCCCATTCTTGCAGAGCTATGCTTTTAATTTTTTATTTTTTTTTTTTTTTTTTTATGCTTAGGACCACGGGGAATGGCAGGAAGATGTACCAGGGGAAGTTTAGGTGGAATATTGGGAGGAAGCTCTTCACCCAGAGGGTGGTGGGGCACTGGGACAGGCTCCCCGGGGAAGTGGTCACGGCACCGAGCCTGACAATATTCAAGAAGCATTTGGACAAGGCCTTCAGACACATGGTGTGAGTCTTGGGGTTCCTATGCAGGGACAGGAGTTGGACTCGATGATCCTTGTGGGTCCCTTTAAACTCAGGACATTCTACAATTCTGTGATTCTATGAATTATGTCCACTTTCTGAAAAATATTTAGCTGCTCCCCCAGTGTCCCAAGGCTTGTTTTTTTCCAGCCAGAGTCAATAGCAGCTATATGGAGAGTGCTGCCATCCCGCGGTGCTGCTGGAGTGAGTGGGCCGTCCCCCAGGCTGGGCTTCATCTTGCTGAACACCAGTACTGGTGAGCTGGGAGCGTAGCGTGAGCCAGGCGCACTGTCCTCTGCTCGGCAGCTTCTGGAGAGAGAAGGTTGGTACCCAGCGCTGGTTTGTCCCGTCTTTTGAGGTATGTCTCATCTTTTTGGGATGGGACGCATTGCCTTGCCAAGGTGCTGCTGGTTGCTTTCCACTGGTGAGGGTGGGAGCCTTCCCCAAGACTAATATTCAGATGGATTAATTTTAAGTGAGAATAATCCCTTCCCAATTAAAAGCTGCTCAGTCCCTTGGCATTGGTTTGAACATACTTTTGTGGGAAACTGCTGTCTGCCGTAGATTAGGAAGTTTGCTGTAGTCCTTAGGGATGGCACCATGTATAATTTGGTAATATATAGAACATGCTCTGTTTTTGGCGTGTTTCAGGGGTTTCTTTTGTTATGTTTTTGCTGTCCATGCTCTGGCATCATCATGTACATTTCTGGTGTCAGGGGAGGTGGAAATGCACAGCATCTCTTCGTGCCAAGCTTCTTGATAAGATCTTTTGTGGGCACTGAATCTTGAAAAACAAGCTTTTTCATCCTTTGTGTCCCTAGAATGGATGAAATGGTTTTGAAAGAACAACGGCTGGATAGATTGTTACACAGTTCTGCGATGAGCACATGCCTGAAAGTTTTGTTCCTTTACTGGGTGACCTCATAGGTATGGCTACAGCAGTCCCGAAAATGCACTGCAGTGTAGAAACACCTCAGCTTGCATTAAATGATACGTTGGGTACTAGCTGCAGTCTAGAAACGGCAGCTTGGAGCTCAGCACAGGCTAATTTTCCCTGCTGCTTGTGTGCATGAAACATCAAGGAAAATAGTATAGACATGCTCGTAACACTTCTGGAAGAAGAGTGTTACACATAAAGATATTCTGATTAGCTAGCTTTGGGGGGTGGGGCGATTGCCCCTCCCTGTGTTTAGGCCTGGTTTGTATTTGAGCATGGAAGAGTTCATTTCAGAAATGAGGAGTTTGAGGATTAACGGGTTGAATGTCTGAAATTATGTAAGCACTATATTTAGTGTGCTCAACAACTTCAGTTGTTTTCTGTCCATCATTTTCTCTTTTTCACTCCATTTAACTTGTTTCCTTAAGGGTTTAGTCTTACCCATTTCTGAAATACAAATGTTAGTTTCCCTTTTTGCATGTGAGGTTGGCTTAAATGGGAGGTTTGATTTCATGTGAAAGGTTTATCATGAAGGTGGGTGGGATGGAAAATCAATCTCTTCTTGGTGCACACTGCATTGCTTTAGGATAACTCGTACTTCTGCAGCTCAAGGACTAGGATCTTATATTGATTTAGGGAAATGCTTGGGGGGGTTGTATTTGCATATTTAATGTAGTTAGAGTTTCATTTATTTGCATTAGCAAGTGCTCCAGTTCCAGTATTAATAAAGCAGGTGCTTTTGTATAAATAAAAAAGAAGAAAAGGGGGAAAAAAAATATTAGAGCAGTGCCACAGGTTAATTTTTATATAGATGTAATGACTTCCAGCCGCCACAGTAACACACAATATTCCCCTAGTGATACCTCAAGTCAGGAAAGAAATTAACTCCTGTATATTAAGTTAGCAGTGGCAAACAAAATTGAAGATGAAAAGAAAATGAAGGGGCAAGGAAAAAGGCTTAGTTCCTTAGCACTGCCACGAGGTACACCCAGACTTTAATTTCAAGATTTGGTTATTTCCTTTAATGCCCCACAGATGTGATAAGTACTGTGGCAGCACTGGGCCATATGCAAATCCCTTTGAAACTTGTGGGACTTAGATTAGGCCTACCTTTTATTAGTTTTTTATCCTTTTTTTTTTTTTTTTGGTCTTAGTGTTTTGGGGCGCTTTTTTTTTTTACCAAAACAAAGAGGCAAAATAGGCCTGATAAAGGGGTGTGTTACAAACGACTGGGATCTTCAGGCTTACGAAGATCTGCATTACTTAAAACATCCTTTTGGTTTAATGGGGTTGAACTGGGTGATTCAGATCAAAGCTCTAGCTGTATGCAACTAGCTGAAGTCTTTCGGCTTCATGCAATGTCGAGTGCCTGCTTAGGAAGAAAGCTTGCAGGTGTTTCAGTTTGCCCCACTGTGTGTACGTGTGTTTGTGTAGCAGCCAGAAGGCGGCGAGGACTGGAGACGTTCCCCCAGCAAAGCCTTGGGGCTGCACGGGAAACAAGGGTCACCAAATCATCTGGATGGAACAAAATTATCTCTGAGAACAAGGTTCCAGTTTGAAATGTAGCCTAGGTACTTCCACGTTCTAATCCTTCTGATTTACCAAGAAACTTCCCAGTCTTGCGGATCACTTTTTTTTTTTTTTTTCCCCACTCATCCAGCAGGTCCGGCTCCAGAGACCTTTCCCATAGCATGTCCTGCTCTTGTCCTGGCAGGAGGTGGCATTGCAGGTGCCAGTGCCTGCTGCTGATGGGATGCTTTTCTCCCACGGAGCTAGGCTGGACTTGGGAAAACTATTTGATCTCCAGTAATGCAATGGCTGTTTTCCCTTCTTTGGAAACAGAGCAACTCTGTTAGGGCATAGGAAGGAAGCCAAAAAGTCAAATTGGCTGAGAACAAATAATGAAATTAGCTAGTGCTGCTTCCCTGACAGACCTAATAAATGGGGCAGAAAATCTAACAAAAAAACCACAAATGAAGATGGAATTGTCTACATTTTTTTTAAGTGTGTGCGTGTGTATATATATGTATTTATCTTGACAGTGTCCTCATTTTAAAACAATAGTGTGCTTTTAGTGTTCCCGGTTCTTGCCACTACTAATTCTTTCCTAAATTCTTAAGAGACTCACATAAATATAAGGAGCTTGGCATTGCTCTTTAAATGGGCAGGGTCTTGGAAAGAGTTCATTTCTCTTGTAATGCGGTTAGTTCTATTTCTGTCATGTACAAATCCTGTCTGACCAAGAATATTGAATTAGAAATGGCTTGTGGGTGTTAAGTATCTCCACAGTTATCTTTGATTATGTTGAACAAATGAAAGAAGGCTTAAGGGTGGAGAGTCCCATGTGTGTTTTTCTTACCTGGAGAGGAGCAGCCCTGCACCCAGCTAGCAGAAGAGGGCCTTGCATGGAAGGTTAAGCAAGGTGCCTGTGCTTGGGTGGAGTATCTCCTTGCTACACAAAGACCTGTTGTCACTTGCGTACTTGCGTATGGCTTAGTAAAACAAAACATAGAGTGTACCAGAGGTGCGGCAACTTCTCACGCAGCAAACCACCAAGCATGAAAGTCCTGCTAGATAATCTGAGACAGCCAAAACCTGGTAGCTGCCTTTGGACATGAAGGGCTGAAGGTAGAAGGTGCAAGGGAAAGGAGATGGTGCATGCACTTGGGTTTCATCAGGTCAAACCTTTAAGATCTGTTGCTGCTGAGCGCGTGGTGTACTTCATGTGAATTGTGCTACTATATGCTTGGCCCTTGGGACCGATTGCTATGTAAATGCAAATTATTTAATTAACATTATTGTTTCCATATGCCATAATATGATTTTTATGAGCATTTCTAGATTAAAGTTCACTTTAGAAACATAGCGATTGCTTCCCAAATTGCCTGCCTGTGCACTGCATTTTAAATCCCTTTAATGCAGTAAGGAATCCTTATCGTTCCTCAAGCATCGGAGAAGCAGCCAGAAAAAATATAACCATGATGTGTAAATATAACACTTCAGAAAGCATAACAAAAGCCCTCTGTGTTTTAACATGGCAGAACTACTAATTTTGGATTGGTAACAGGGAAAAAATATTCACAGATTAAATGTGCATCTTCTGGTCTTTAAATCATAAGCCCAGCTTTAGTTAGTTTTTTTTTTTTTTCTTTTTTTTTTTTTTTCCTCCCCCCATCAGTGACTATGGTGCTTTGTCAGTAAAAGTTTCGTATTTGCCAACAGTTACTATAGTTTTTCTTCTGTGTGGAAGTTCAATGTGCTGTCTGGGGTTTTGGTGAGGGGCACTGGTCAGTGGTGTGGTGGTGGCTTGTGTGCAGGATCCTGCCGAGAACCTGGTGAGGATGGTGCGGGCAGTGAGGGTGGAAACTCTCGTATGCCTGGAGCCTTGCCCGGAGCTGCCTGTGTGAACATACAGCTTATTGCTCGGTGCTTTTTGGGTCATTTCCCTGGGTTAGAGGGTAAGATCAGTTGTAACACCTTTAGAATAGGA
Organism: Podiceps cristatus; assembly: GCA_000699545.1. Classification (NCBI taxonomy): domain Eukaryota; kingdom Metazoa; phylum Chordata; class Aves; order Podicipediformes; family Podicipedidae; genus Podiceps; species Podiceps cristatus. The sequence continues at coordinate 18,261 of JMFS01049150.1, forward strand.
ACATACAGTTCTGGATGGCGATTTGCCTAATAATGTTGAGAAATTTGAGGGCAATCTCCTTCATTATAAACGTGAATCTGGAGAAGTGTTGGAGAATGTCACCTTGCTTTGCCCGGTGACAGAATTTTCCCAAAGTAAAAGGTTTTATGAAAAGTTGCCATTTAAGTTTTTACACTGTTAAGACTAACCCAATTACATGTTGGTGCATGGAATTCGAAACAGAGGAAGTTTTCCATGGCCGAAGTTTTGTATCCTTTTTCTGCTATGAAATTTTAGCCTGCATTAATTTAGCAAGGGATTGGGATAATGTCTTTAATATTTACCCTCTTCTGCTGTTTTGTGTTTGGGGCTTGTTTGTTTTGCATTTTTTTAATGGTAGCAGAGCACAAGCATATTTGGTGGCTTACATTGATGGGTGCAAAGAAGGCAGAAGTACTCAGTATTTCCCACTGAATGTGAAGAAATAAATCATAGAATCATAGAATGGTTTGG
>JMFS01049151.1:0-15522 GCA_000699545.1 Podiceps cristatus
CCCTTTCGCGTCTCTGCGCGCTGCTGGGCGGCTGCGCCCCGCCTCAGAGTCTCTTCCCCCTCCCAAAGCGCTCGCCTCCCCGCTGCTGAGCTTGCCCTTTGGTAGTACGGGCGGCCTTAAAGGGGGCTGTTGGTGAGCCGCGTTTCCCTTCAGGCGTAGCTTTTGGGAGAGGTTTGCCTGGCTGGTGCGTGGGTGAACGGCAACGACGCATCGGTCGCTGCGTAATGCTGAAAAACAATTATTAGTTCATTTTGTGTATTTGTAATGTACATGATTTGAACAGTGACCCCTCAGGGAGCTTAATACAGTCCTCATGAGATTAAAAAATATGATTGTAGGCCGTTGCATTCTTTACTTCAGATCTTAATTTAATACAAAGACTTGCATGCAGTACTGTGTGAGAACGTAAGGTCTGTCTGTCTTTGAAAACATCCCAGAACTTGGGTCCTATGGTAACATGTTTTAGAATACCTAAAGCTTGTTCCTGCATTATAGATTTTCTAAAGCTTGCACTTTCATAACTACTTGCTGTAACATGCTTCCTTTTTGTTTACTTCAGTGGTAGAATAAGAGCTTTGGAGAGGAATAAGCTTACCAAGAAGACTCTAGAACTGGCACAGCAGTATTTCTTGCCCCCGTATGCTTTCCAGATTCGAGTTGGTGCTCTGTACCTTTTGTATGGGCTCTATAGCACACAGCTCTGCCAGCCAAAACAAAAGGTAATTGTTCTTGAGGTTTTATTCTCAGAAGATACTAAACGCAAGATATATGGTATACCTCTGTCTACTTTGTCATCATAAATGGGTAGGGCATTTCCTCTCACTTTCTTCAAATAGAAATATTTAGAACCAGATGCTCTCTTTGGAAAAGGTAGCCTTTCAGGAACCTTTGGGTTTGAGAAATTACGTACTGGTGACTAAAATGTTTGTTATACCTCCTAAATTGTAGCTGTGGTCTCAGAAATCTTGTTTGCCAGATAGGAAGCTCTTCTCTGTTCAAAAATGAAGACAGCTAGCGTTCAAAATAGGGACAGAGAGTGTGCTCATCAGCTGTGGTGAGAATTCTATTACAGCCCCAGTTATTCCTTAGAATTTCAACAGAATGAAGACTGGCTGTATTATTTCCGGTTCCTGTTAATCAGAAGTGGAACTTGTAAAAAGGTTGAAAGGGTGAATGCCTGAGTGACATGCTTCCTTGCTGCTTTTAAGGCAGGAGACCAGTATATAAAGGAGTTGGAAACTCAGTGCAAGGAGAAGAGATTACTTGGAAGCTGTGTGATGTATGGGGTTTGTGTATGCACAGTTGAGTCCAAATTCCTTAAATAAGAAACTGGAGTTTAAGTAACATACAATGATGCCTTTACATCTCATATCTTAACTTCAAATAGATTAATACCTTTTATGGAGATGAATTTAGGCAATTTTAAAACCACTGCTATATAGCAACTGTTAGAGAGTACAGGAGTTATCGAAGGTGACTTACATAGAGAGAAAATGCAGAGTAGATGTGAGAGGAGAGAAATCAAGAAATAAAGGAGGGAGAATTTTGTGAGCATTTCACTGGCAACAAATAACTGTACAAGTACTATTTCCTAATCAGTTCGTGAATGGTAGTCTCCTAGGTGTGTATTGACTTTCAGACACCTCAGGATGTGAAGAATTAACTTTTCAAATGTCAAAAAGGATTTGTATTCAATGTCATTGTCAAAGAAAGAAACTGCAGTGAGAGTATTTAACACATCAGTATAATAAGCTTGTCTACATAAAATTTTGATACTAGTAACAAATGTTAATAGTAGGATCCTCTCTGTGGTTCTGTGATTGTGTGACGTTACACCCTAGACATCGAAGTCTTGCGTATAGTATAGCATGATCATAGTAGTCAGCTGAATTAATTTTTATTTGTTAAAAGAATGCAGATCAATATTAACAATATATAACTGGTTTGTTGCAGATCAGAATTGCGCTCAAGGACTGGCCTGAAATCCAGCGATTTCAACAGGATCTGATAGATTCCCAGCATTATGATGCAGCATACATCTTTAGGACACTGCGACTTGCCAGAGCGTTCCATTTCACTGCAATGCCAAAGCTAGTGAGTTATTAATGACTTACAATTTTTAATAAAATATCTTCAGCTTTCAATGGCTGACAGTTCAACAGCACTTCTATTTAGTTTAGCTTTGACACTGTGTTGAAATGTCGTATGTCTTTATGTAGCTAGGTATGTGATATGAAGCTTAGAGGATATTTCAAGCTAACATGCTTCTCACCTGAAAATTTTTTTCCAGAATCTAATGTTCTTATTAGATTTGAGATGTCTTGTAATTTGTGTATATGTCAAACTTTTGAGTTTGGCTGCTGGATTAAATTCTCGACTAGGGAATAATTTTTGAAAAGTGCCAACTGAGCACTTGACAATAAAGCTGCATATGGTTGTTGATGAGGTGGTTTTATGCCTTTCAGCATCTCTTTATGGTTGGATACAGAGAATTTTCAGGAGGAGGTGCTGTTTTAAGTTGGCTGTTTAAGTTACAAAGCATTGTCTCTTGCTTTAGCTAAACTACAGAACTAAGAAGAAGATTCAGGAAAATGAATTTAAAGAAGAATTTAAGGACCCAAGTAATAGAGTAAACAGCCTCATCACTAATGATGTTTTGGAGGTACCGTAATTTTTAAACTACAGATTAATCACTGGAGGTTTCCTTTGTTTTGTTTTTCTTCTGTTGTCTGAGAGTTGTAATTTCTCTAATTAGCACCATCTTCTCCTTTGTAAGTCTTCTTGTGGAATGCAGACTAGGGTAATGGTTTGTAATTTTACTGAATACACAGAAACACAGCATTTATTTTGCAAGAGGTGTGGTGCTTTTTTCAATATTGAAATATACTCTAATATTTTCTGGCTTTGCCTCAGTAAGGTGTAACAGGGGAAGAGTGTGAATGGTTAACTGTCACGTAGGCAAAGAAAAACGGCAAATGGTGGGTGAGGGGAAGCATGTTTGTTTTGATATGTCTGCAGGTTGCAGATGGAGGCTTGATACTTGTGGTAATATGAATTTATCTGCAAGTTTATAGCCTTCTCTAACCTTTATTTCTTCTTTTAAAGCTTTGTTTTGCTTAATATATAATATGTTTTATAAAAAATTGAGTAATTCAAGCCAGGTATAGGTTCTTATATTGACTCAGTAGTAGATCTTTGTTTACAAATTTTCCCATTTGCTGCTAGAAAATACGTATTATCAGTAAGGTTGACTACAGTGGTACGAAAATCAGTAATCCGTGAAATGACAGGGTGAGAAGACCTGCTTCTTCCTCAAAAGGGGGAAGTAAAATGCTTCTTCAAAGAGACGAAAATAGATCACCATATTGGAATGAAACCTGTATGATCCTCAGTATCACTGCGGTTTCCTTCTTAGTTTAAATAACGCAAGATACTCTTTCTTCTGCTGCTGATTTGGTGGACTGATGGGACTGTGCTAGGTCCCCGTATTGTTACACTCCCGAAAACTGAACTGACCTAACCAGACTCTAACACTGCTGCTAGGTCAACGGTCTTCTTAGAATGATTTGTATAACCCTGGTTTTGTTCACTGAGGACTAGTGTTGATGTACTGCTGGAATAGTTTTTTTTCTTGAAAAGAGTATCTTTTTTTATTTTAGGAATTGATGAATATTCATAACCACTATCAGAAAATGAAGTGTGCCATTTCAGCTGACAAATCCCAGCCAGACAAGGCCCTGAGCTTGATAAAAGATGATTTTGTAGTTACCCTTAAAGACATAACCTTGGAACATCAGGAATGGCAGCAAAACAGAATGGTGGGTAATATCAACCATTATGCTGTGTCAACTTGACGGATTGTGTGAACATGTAAGAACTGTCTGTCTTAGTGTAATTACCTCTGAGCATACGCTGTGAATCTGAGAGTTCAGTAGAAGGAACTGTAACACTGAAGATGTGGAAGGAGTAAAACCCTAGGCAGAGTTATGGTGAGGGGAGAAGAGCCTGGACCTGAATGTGGTACTGCCTCTCTGATCAGATAAAGGATTGCTGAGAGGTAAGCAGGTAAGCCCTGGAGGACGTAACTTACGGGCAGCGTTAGAGTGACCATACGAAATACCTCTGTAACACTGATTCTTGGATCAAGTAAAGGCCATAGTGTAAGATCGATAAAGAAAATTGGCATGCATGTAAATGCGTTGTTTTTCACAACTTTGGGAATTTATCTGCCTTGTATATGACACTTTTTTTTTTTTCCCAGAAATTATTCCTAAATGCTAAAGAAAGTGATGAAATGTCAAACAAAAAGGAAGAAGGGACTTTGCTAGAATCAGAGGTAAGAAAAATGAACTATAGTTTGCTACATTGTGCAGGCAAAATCTGTTAGTTTATTGACTTCAGATCACAGGCTGAGCAGTGTATGTCAAAGGTTGATAATAGTATCAAAGTAAGTTCCAGCAATAGCTGGATGGGTGGTTTGGTTTGCTTTGTTCTGGTTTTGGAATCATAGAAAGGTCTGGGTTGGAAGGGACCCCAAGGATCACAGAGTTCCACCCCCCCTGCCATAGGCAGGGACACCAACCTCCAGGCCTGGATCTACACAAGGTTGCCCAGGGCCCCGTCCAACCTGGCCTTGAACACCTCCAGGCATGGGGCATCCACCACCTCTCTGGGCAGCCTGTTCCAGCCCCTCACCACTCTCTCTGTAAAAAACTTCCCCCTAATATCTAATTTAAACCTTCCTTCCTTTGAAGGTTTTAAATAGTATTGTTTTCTGTTAAGCTGTGATCATTCACTGGTCTGATAGCTGTTGGATATTAGCAATAAAAAACTATGGTCTCTTTCAGATAAGGAGGGGAAATAACTGTATTTTCTTGGCCAGAGTCCTTCGTGGTTCCTCCTGGAGTTTCAACTAAATGCAATATCCATTTTTTTTAATGCTACAAAATTCTCTCATGGTGTACTTACCTGCTTATTTCAGTTTTGAATTTGAGTAAGATGTGAAGTTTCAAACTTGATTTTTTTCCTCCTGGGCTTTGTGAAGGCAACCAAAATTATGCTCTGACTTTTTAATGAAATTTGAACTTTTTTTTTTTTAAGTAATAGTTTGGCAGCATTCTAATATAGTTCTAGTTCTAATTGTAGATTTATTGCTGTAGAGAGATATTTCTCAAGTAGTTGTCTGGTTTCATATTTCAATATTGTTAGAATGTGAAAACTTTTTCTGACTGATCTCTTGTTTCTTTGCAGGGTTCTGAACGAGCAAATGCATTGGCTAGAATCAAATACAGGTCTTACTCTGCAGTTGTTGAGGTAGGTATAAAGTTTGATGCTAGGGATGTATTTATTTTTAAATAACAATTTTAAGTACCAGTTTAATGTAAATGATAGGTCTGAAAGGAGTGAGTTAAAATTGCACTCCGTAGTTCAGCCTTTGAATGTTCTTGCTTCCCTAACACTGGGGAAACCTGAAGTTCTTATTATTCTTGTTAGATTTATGGAAACAGTGCAATTATGATCTATGCGTGGGGGATTTTCGTTTACAAGGTATCTTTTAATGTCTATGCTCTGGTTTTTAAGTAGATTGAATTTTACATAGATGGAATACAAATATTTGCGAGTTTAATTGCTCAAATTCCTTGAAACTTAGATATTGGAATCTCTGAAGATGTTTGTGAAAATAGAGCTTGGGGGTTGGGAGTTCTTGGAAACATTGTTTCCAACTGCTACTTTAAAAATATTGTTGATTTGTCTTTTTTATAGCAGGCCTATGATAGACATTACATCTTTCCTTGTGTATTAAAATCTCTTATTGGAAAATGCATTATTAAATGAAACAGAGCTCTGTAGTGTACAACAGTCCAGACTTGTGAATATGCGTGATAATGTTTTCTAGGCATCTAAGCAAAATATGGCAGTAAAACAGCTTTGTGACGCAGCAGTTTTTGGAAGTGTTCCTTTTGCTTGCATACAGTGGTGCAGGTGGTTGCCAACAGAGCGGCTTGACAATAAATGAATGTTTCATTACCTGAATTTTAAGTGACACGTGCAGCATAGAAGGGCATTGTCCCGTTAAACTGAAGAACAGTAACTAGTGGGACTCTTCCTTCCCTCCTTCCTTTCCCCACCTCGACAGATGAGGAGGTTGGTGCTTTGGTCCCTGCTGACTTGTGAAGCATTCTGTGACCTACATTAATATGTGGTTGGAGCAGTTTAGTGTTTTTTTATCATTCTCACGTATGTTTTGGTTCTAGGCTTCCAAATCCAGAAGACATCGTCAAGTAAAATTAGAATCCTCTGAATCAGGAAAATCTCCAAGCCGAAGTAAAAAAACCAGTAGGAGACCACAGCCAGCAAGGAGAAGGGGAGCTGTGGAAATCAAAGGTATTTCTCCATTGTATTCATGGATCTGGAGAAATTACAAAAGCTTATCCATTGCTTTGCAGGCCGAGGCAGCTGCGTTAAATTTTACTGTTGATTAGAGGAGGTAGAAGATTAAAGAAATGTTTTGTGATACCAGTATCATAATTGAACCTTTCTACATGTTTTCTGCAGTCTGGTCAGGTGGAAGGGCAGCATGAGTGCACGCAGTTTATAGTTAATCTGAAGTCTTGTACATAGTCCTGGTCATTGTTCCCTGGAAAATCATGTCCTTGGAAAAGCACGTTCTGTATGGCAGTGTCTTAAGTTTTCCTATTGCCATATAACAAACATACTGGAGATTAACGTATGTGTTTAACGCTTCCTTCTTTTGACAGGTAGCTTCTATTTTTGCAGCTAATTTTTTTTGATAAAAAACCAGCCTGTCTTATGATTTTGATAGTTAATACTATTTTAATGAAATCCAAAGTAAACCTCACCTGTTTCTGTTCTGTTCCTGGGCTCTTAAAGGTATATCCTCTAATATTTTTGAGGAGAAAATGATACCAATATCTTAATGACAATGCTTTGTAAGGTTGGTACCTGCATTATCACCTCAGTCGTTCTCCTTCCATCTGAAGGAGAATATACAGGGTAAGATTAGTTTAGTTTATAGCTGGGCTTACTTTGTACCTTCGTGACAAGAGGGGTTTTTGTTAAATATTCCTGTGACTTGTTTGGTTTTTTTGTGGTTCTGTAATTCTATTTTATTTTTCCTGATAATTAACATTTAAGTTAGGAATAAAAACAATTTTAAGGAGAGACCTTTTTTTAAAAGCAGGTACCGAGTTCTTAACTCCAGTCTTTGGGACTGTTTTTCTTAATTTGAAAAGGCACCCTGGAAGGAAATACGAAATACCTTTAACTGTTTGTACTTGACATAGTTCTGGGTTATTTATATTGATATAAGAAGCATTGGGGTGTCCCTGTATGTGCTCAGTGAAGGCCCTTGCTTAATGTGATCAGAAAAAGACTTCAGACTTTTAACAAGAAATTATGGAGTATTAGATGCACGTCTGTAATCTCTGCTTAAATGCTGTGGAGAGGGTTTTGTGGGTGACAGAATGGCTGGGTGAATGTGGGTGAAAATACTTATAGTACAAACAATGTAACGGAGTAAGTGAGGATGTGGGGAATGTGGTTTTGGCTTTTTTTGTTGTGTGGGTTTTTTTAAAGAAAACTAGTCCGGGAGCTCCTTTCTGCCTCAGCACAGGATTTTCTTTGTAAAAAAAAAAAAAAAAATTACCTGATCCGGTGTTCCTAAGTGAATATCTTTTTCCATTTCATTTATTTTTGAAGCTTCTTGAAAGCATGATGCTAAGACCAACAACTTAGACATTTATAGGGATTCTTGTTGTATGGTGTCATCATATATCTTAATCTATGCTGAAAGAGATCAAGTCTCAGCACTTAAGGTCTGACGCGTTTTGACATGAGATTAACGTAAGACCTGGTTTGAGGGTGCTTTGCTGGATCAGAAGAGGCGGCGAGGCAGGAGAGGGAGATCAGCTGTCTGTTTCTAGTCTCTGTTGGAGAGATCTCTCTGGTGTTGCTGATCTTCGACGTATCTGAACCAACCAGTGATTTATTTAGTTATTTATTTTACTGTCGTAGCATTTATGTCATCTGGATTGGTGCAGGTTTTGGCACTTGCTTTCCAGGTATTTGTACATCCCTGATTATGCGCCCCTTTTTTTTTTTTTTTTTTGTCTTCCAAGACTTTCTTTAGATCTCTTCTACTTTTGAAAACATGGGAAATTAATTTTCTGAAGAAAACCATCTTTCTGATATCCAGATTTTAAATTGATACATGTTGCTCTGCGATTTAAATTTTGCATTTGACTTATTATTTATTAAAGTTTAAATGAAATGGAACAGCAAAATAGTTTTGAATAAACTATTTCAAAGACAGTGATTTCATTTCAAAGTTCCAAAGGCTTATTTAGCTTCTGCTAGGAAAGAAATTGCTGAGAAAATTCAGCCCTCCTCAGAAGTGCGCATTAAGCAAAGTTGCCTTTGTTTCACTTTAAAACAGCTGAAGAGAAATAAGGGCATTTTGAATTCTCTCTGGACTGAGTTGGTGACTAGTATTCTTTACATTTGTAGTGTTAATTACTTGTTATTGAACGTTTCTTCAGTGAGCCATATGAAGGTACTGTGAAACCTAAGTGCTTCTCCAGAGCCTTTGACTAGAAAGTGAAGACACTGAATGATTTTTAAAGTGCTGGACCTGAGAGAAAAGAGCAAAAAGAAGCTAACATTTTTTTTCTAAAAATGTATCTGCAGGTGAAATGCAAGTGGCAAAGGAAACTGTTACTCAGCATATTGGGATGCCTATAATCACAGAAGAAGATCACACAGATGAAGAAGGTACAATGATTGAAATTCTAACAAACTGGTGACGTGGTTTTTTACTGTGCTGTATTTTTCTCAATCTGAAGCTGACATTTTGGGCCATGTGTTGCTGCCTTGCAAAAGCTAGGTTAGTTTTTAACCTGTATGTTGTTACATGAAAGTTGAAACTTTGCTCTGAGACTGTGTTACCAGCACACCTGTGGTGGCAAAATCCTGCCAGTCATGTTTTTTTCTGCCTAGGTTTCGTTATACTGTGTTCAGAGTTAAAAGATCTGGTTACAAGAAGACTTAATCTTCTGAAATACAGATCTGGCTTGCAGTGTTCCAGTGTGTAGGGGAAAGTGATTTTTTCGGCCATACTCCCACTTACAGAAGATACCTGTTCTCGTAGCTCTGGGAGCTGACGTAACCTGCGCTTGAGGTCAGAATAGCCCTGGCTGTCTTCACCTTTGTGGAGGTGAGGCGACATAGACATTTCCCCTCTAGCCCCGCTCTCAGCTGGGCAATGCTTCAAGGATTAAGCTCCAGTATAGGTGTACAGAAATAGCGTCCTCTGCTGTATTAGGTGTTGTCTGACGTAGTTTGGGTAGGATTCTGGGAACCGCAGCAGGAGAGTGGATGATATGGCTATCACTCATGTAACTGGAAATAATGTAGTTTTTATTTGGAAGCAATGAAAAAGCAGGTTTCTCAAAACTGCTGGTGGAGTTGGTACGGAAGCATCAAATGCGCATAGTACAAATTGAGATGTTAGATGATCTTGAACTGCGCTGCAGAGCAGAAGCTTCAGGGTCTGTTCTCAGTATTGCTTGAGGAGAACATAAGCACCGTGGAACGGACACTGTACAAAGAGAATTGCATCTCTTTATCTTGAGCTACCTTACGTAGCTGTGCTCTGGGAAGAGCCCGGGGTGCTGCTTTGCAGGCGGGTGGTGTTCCTGGGAGAGGAGCTGGCCCGCTAAAGGTGGGTTTCCCATTGGCGGTTCCCAGCTAGGCTGAGGCTGGTGGGTCTTGCTTACGTAGTGGAAGGCAGACTTGTAGACCAGAGGCACTAGTTCTTAGAATCATAGACCTGAAAGAATCTTGACCTGAAAGAATAGGATTTAATTAGGTTGCTTAAAGGGGGAAGCAAAGGGTTAAGCGCAACTTCTGGAAAGCGTTAACAGCACAGATGAGTGTGAGGAGTATATCTTTTGGAGTTAATTTACTATCCAAATTTGTGTGCAATGGAAGGATATTTCATACAAGGGAGCATAATAACTATTAAAATGCTTTCACAGTGAGGTAGCACGTTTATATTTGCTCTTTTTAAAAGCAAAACCATGTGCTTGAAATGAGATATTAGATTCTCTGATCAACTTAGCTGTAGACAATGTGAGTTCACTCAATTTTTAGATGGTCAGATTAAAGGCACAATGGTGCATTTAATATTGTACTTTATTTACTTACTTTTTCTTCAAGTTATTGCGAACAAAAGGTTTCTTTCTAAATCAGGAACATTCTCAATTTCTCAGAATTTTCCAGCAAATTCCGAAGCATTAAAATACCTATAAGCAATTTCTTCAGGTCTTTTGTGCTTAATTTTGTGAGTATTCCATTTGTCAAATTCACAATGGAATGTTAAAGGTGTTCATGAGAAGCTGGAAGTTCTCCAGACTTGAAGTACAGTATTTTGTTCATCATGGGATTTTAATTGATTTTTTTGCAACTAATGTGCTATAGAATCTAGAAAGATTTCTTTCGTATTAGAGGGATTGGGAGGGGATCTCAAGAGCTCATCTAATTAATTTCCTTTGGTGAGGAATGAGGGAAGATGGATTGAAAAGCTTGTCAGCTAAATATCTTTATTTCCTTTCAGAAGTATCTCTCCCCAGGAGGAAAAGAAGGTGTTAGAGGATCCAGTTGGAGAAGCACTAATGTGAATTTTAATGGCAAAACGTAAACGTCAGATGTAACACAAAGCGCTTGTTTTGGATGCCTTTGAATGCACAACAAGAAGTGGCTGGGACCAGAACTCCAGGTGACGCTGGAACACTGGCCGGGACTGGTATACCTTAGCTGTCTCATGGCAGAGCACCTGGCACCTTTGTTCACAGCGTCGTCGCTGTGCTCTGTTTGAGGTGGAAAGAGGAGTTGGTTGCTGCTTGTATTTGGCTCGTACAACGTGAGTTATCACTTGGATCTCATCTTGATCTGCGATGGTGGTTTTAGCTGAGACTGCTGAAAGAACAGCTCACAAAATATTTGTCCATATGAGACACACTTGTAAGTTTTTTATTTCTGAACATAAAATAAAGGTTACTGACTGTTGAAAATTAGTACAAGAAATTATTTTTCACAGTTTACTTGCTCCATTTTATAGCGTGTAATTTCAGCAATGTTTATCAGGGTTTGATTCCCACAGGTGTGGGAAATGAACTTTGTGATAAGCCTTTTATTGTACTCTGTCTTCAGCAGATCTGGAATCATCATTATTCAAGTGAAGAAAGGTAAAGTGCATTTATTAATTCTGCAGATGACACTGTACAAGGCCAAGACTGGAGTTCAAAATGTTCTTTATGAATTGGAGAGGGGTGGAAGAAGTGGGTGTGGAAATAAAGATGAAGCTCCCTACTGAGAACAGGTACAGGTTGAGGAAATAATTGCTAGGCAACAGTACTGCAAATAAAGCAAATGGGGAATCAGAACCTGGAGTACGTTCCGTAAACAATAACACACACTAGAATTTGTGTCATTCAGCCCTGAAAGGCTTTAGCGTTAAATACCTGCCTCCGGCCACAACAACTCGAGAAGAAAAGGGGGAGTTATTCTCCCTGGTCTTTCCTCCAGTTGATCATAGCTGTACTATCACGAAAGGCCAAAGGGCTTGAGGTGTCCTCTCCTACGAGGAAAAAATGTCAAATAGAAATCTGGAAGATTTTGAATATAAAAGGGACCTAAACTGAGGGAATTAGTTTGGTAGCATGACTCTCAGAGGCCAAGGGAATTGAAGTGTCTTTACTTACAAGAAAAAACGCCGAGTGGAAATAGAAATGATTCGATGTAAAAGGGGCTGTATGAAATGCTCTGGTTGATAGGCAGGAATGGGCCTAAATGACAAAGAGGTTGGTCACTGGAAAAACTTAATAATTAAGTACCAATGTTGCACTCAACCTTGTAAATGGGAAAAGAGAAAACAGTATTAGAAAGCCAAAACCTTACTATATATTAAACTGAGCAATTGAATATTCAGTTGAATAACCAAAATCTTTACAGTCTAATCTAAAAGTCATTATTAGTCCAGATCTAATTATTACAGAAAAAGAATACTTCTATACAGGAAAAAAATCTATAGTGGTAATAATACAGTTAAATTTATCATACATGCACTTAATTTCTAGCCTTTCTTCCTGGTTTAATATTCCCTCTTCCCACTGTGCTTCTGCTCCCAAGGTTGTTGTGCTTATTCTGTGGATAGAACGTGCCTTAGGTGTGGTCTGTGTAAAAAGACTCATCTGCAGTTATAAAAGTTTTGGAGGTACCATTTCTGTAAATTTCGAACAGTTTGGGTTTAACTGGGTTTTCTAACAATGAGGATGCTTGTGCTTTTCGACACAAATTCGTTCTGCCTCTGCGCATTTCCGCTCCTCATTTTTGGTGAGCCGATACAAGAGCCGTAAAGCGACCTCTTAAGGAAAACTTAACCAGCCTTTTTTTGGTCAATATTTTCTGCTCCTCTTAATGCGATTAGGATCCTGATGGTAACACTGCATTTGTCAGTTCTGTCAGTTCCAGCAGCTGCTTTGGGTGTGGGTATGAGCAGCTTCCCGGAACCCTCAGGCTGCAGGGCCGGATAGCAATTTGGGGAGATGAGGTGCAGGGTGGTACTTGAATCTCTTCTTGGGAAACCCCTGGGTGGCTAAGAAAGATACAGATGAAGAGGGGGAGTTCTTCCTAGCAGATACCGAGACTACAGCTTCAAATTTATCATTTCTCACGAGTTTCTTCACTTTGTTGCTTCAGGGTGTCCTTCACAGCACCAATCCTCTTCTGTTTCTAGGCTCCGAGGTTAAGCTGGTCTTCCAGCTACAAGGGATTGGGCTCTTCCCTCGAAGGGAACCTTGAAAGTGCCTCCCTTTTTCTGTTTCCCTCCAACTTGCAGGTGGGTCTCAAGGAAGCTAAAGATTAAGCACAGCTACAAAAGCTTATTTATCATTTTCTTGACAAGCTTTTTTCAGCTGAATTACCATTATTCCATATATATGGCTTGAGTTTAACATATTTAAGGAGCATGTTTAATACTGTTCCCTGCAGTGGCACTTTTTCAGAATGTGACCATCGTGTTGGCCTTGTACCTTTAAACCATCCCAAGAGCTCAGTAGGAGAATTTTTCAGAATTTTCAATATTCAGTGATGTGAGTCTTCCCTGCACACGCTTCTGAAAATGCTTTGCAAATCAACATCAGAGGCGTGCAGAGGCTTGACTAGGCATGAAGATGGATGCATTCAGCTAGCAGTTATATTAATATCGTAATTATGAAAACAGGTGTTCTTCAATTTGTTTATAAAATTACATAGATGTAAAATGGAAGTTATGCTTAAGGATAGACTTAGAAGTGCTGTCTATACGCAGTGGTATTATTTCAAAACAGTAATCCTGAGAATTTAGAGGCAGCTGTAAGCAAAGTTGCACAATGCTTGTGTAATTTTTATTTTTTTTTTTTTTTTTTAAAAACCCTCTTGCTACAATCTGATGGGCAATTACAGGCTTTTAAAAACAGGAGAGGGATTTCCTAAAATGCTTCATTGAAGCAAGCAGTTGTCATTTAAAACAAAACCAAAAAGCAAACAAAAAAACCTACTCCCTCTCCTCGCCAATAACAGTAAATTTAGATTTCCAAGAATATTGTTTTCTAGTGTCTAACTTCTCTCTTGGATCTAGCCTCAGCTAACACAGAAGTTACAGGCTACAAGGAAACTTCAGCTCTGTAACACCAGTCCAACTTCTCTCTGAGCTGGCGGATAGGAGTGAAGCGACGTGACTAGGTCTCTGGATGGTATTGTAGTTTTCATAAATAAATTAGAGAAATACAGGTCGGCTGAAACTTCTCCAAGAGCATAATACAACTGACCGAGGAACTGCATTCATGCAGTAGTAATCACCATTTCTTTGGCAATGATCCTCTAAGTGGAGGTTTGAGATAGTGCTATGTAATGTTTACAAGTATGATGTGGGTGATGAAAAGCAGAATAAACTTCAAACACTTACAGGTGGCATCAGTTTAGGAACTGTGTAAGTGGAAGACATTTTCCAATATAGTTTTTATTCTTACAATGGGAGAAATCAACAGGGTCTAATTAAGTAAAGGTAAGGGCCGAAGGCTGCAGGTGGAAGGACGGACTAAATGCAAATACCAGCCTGGGAATGGTTGTGTAAGCAGCTGTTCTCCGCCTGGAGGCTTTTGCAGCCCTCAAACCAATGATGGATCAGCAATACGGGGGCAATACGAAAAATTCCAAATGCCGTGGATGGCAGTGGTGATCAGTGTTGGGTGTAGTGTGGGGAGGATGTAGCCATCACCTCTAGAATAATCAGAGAATCCTAAAAAAATGAAACATCCAGCAAAAAGAAAACAGCCTGCGAGACAGTTTAGTCTGGAAAAGAAAGGGGTTGAGAGTGAATAAAAGAGTCTTCCCTGTAACATCTTTACAACGTTGTGATATGCGTTTATGCAAATGGTGGTTAATAGCTCGCCACGTTCATTGAGGTAGAGCTACACAATTTGCAGCAACGTGAATTTACTTAGTAAGAGATTTTTGCAGTTACGTAAACAGTTTGGCCTTGCAACAAACAGCAGAATCACTTTTACTGTAGGAGTTTGAAAAGTTCAAAACAATATTGGAAAAACGCTGGTCATGGTTGTCTGAGGCAGACCTAATCCTGCTTTGGAGACAGAAGATGGACTGGAGGGTACCTTGAGGTTTATTCCAGGATTATACTTACATGTTTTACATAACAGGACGCTATGCAGGGAGTTTATATTCTCTCATCACACGTGCAGAGCAAGTTCTTCAAATCATACAGGCATCTTATCCCTTCTTTTCAGGAATGATTCATTTTGAAGTTCATCCTACTTCTGGAGCTGCCCATTGGCAGTTTACAAAGGTTGCTGTGCAGACAGACCTGCCTTCCTCACCCCATTTTCATCTTTGCCCTTCTCCACCTGGAAGTGGGACTCCAAGAACTTCATGAGCTACAAGGGGTTGAGAAATGTGCTAAAACGCCATCCTGCTCCTAGTGCTTCAGGGCTCGGGTCGGTCTTCTCTGTGCTACGCTGGCTGCAACAGAAACATACGCAAAGCACCCTTATGTCGTGACAGCTCGAGCTCTCTGTAACAGACACTTCCTCTTCAGTCATAGAAACGTAAACCTGGATATAGAAATAAAGATATAGAAAATAAGGGCCAGCCATCAGCTATTAAAGGTGATCAGAGATGGGGAGTAACTTGTTTCGGTAGTGGGGACTCTGGGGTGTGTGATGAAAAGTGAGGTGGTGCTTAAATTTTAGAGAGGGGCTCAATGCGACCTGCCGCGTCTCCAGATCGGTTTTTGACACGGGGTGCGTTGACAAAGCCCGCCTGAGCGAGGGCCGAGCTGGCTCGCGTCTTTTACACGGGTCAAGGGCTACGAACGGGTCAAGGGAGCCCCGAGGCCTCGTGAAAAGCGGCGCCTCGAGACCTTGGAAGAGGGGCCGAAGCCGCTTTACC
>KL267031.1:10747-22499 GCA_000699545.1 Podiceps cristatus
GGCAGCTGGTGGTGCCTCTGCGAAAGCGTATTTTAAAAAGGGCAAAAAAACCTGAGGAGCAACAGGGGAAAAAGAGAGATTCCCCTGCAGCCCGCAGGGAGACCCCGGGGACGTGGGTGGATATTCCCTGAAGGAACGTGTCCCCTGGAGGGCTCATGCTGGAGCAGATTTTTCCTCAAGGAATTGTCACCCGGGGGAGGGACCCACGCTGAAGCAGGGGGCAGGAGCGGCAGAGAGGAGCTGTTACAGACCGACCACAACCCCCATCCCTCTGCGCCGCTTGGGGGGACACAGCGGAGTAAAGGGTGAAGCTGAGTTGAGGGGGAGAAGGTGTTTCAATTTTTGCTTTGTTCCTCATTATCCAAATTATTTTAATTGGCAATAAATTAAATTAGCTTGCCCCAAGTCCAGGTTGTTTTGCCCATGACAATAATGGGTGATCCCCCTGTCTTTATCTCAGCTCACAAACTTTTTCCTCTTATTTTCTCCCCCTTCCCTGCTGAGGTGGGGGAATGTGAGAGAGTGGCTGGGCGGGAGCTTGGCCCTTACGTCAAGGTAAACTCACCACACCATGGCTTGGTGAAAAGCACTTGCTGCTCATAAACTGAGTCAAAAAACTTCGGTCACACCACTCTGCACTGCCCTGCAGAGTCACGCAAAATAGATGCAGATTGGAGCTGCCACAAGGGACGCAGAGAGCGAGAGGGTTATGGAGAGAGCGCTGGGAGGGGAGAAGGAGAGGCATAAGATATGCAACACCAAGAGCGACCATTTGAGATGAAGAAAAAAGAGAGAGACTAGCTCAGGCCTAAAGGTCACAAAGAAACTAGCCAGAAATAGCAAAGATTATGAATAAACCAAACGCAAAAACATCATCATGAAACTGGTGTAATATTAAGCATGAAGAGTAACTCTTCTTTCAGGGCATGGAGAGATTTTCAGGTGACTTGATATCTAATGGAAGTATTTGCGCACCTGGGAAATATTCAGCCCTAGTTTGTGACAGTGAAAGCGCAAACTGAATATTCAGCTGTGTCCAGGGAAAGCAGCTCTCTGCTATGCTTCCTTCTGCCATTCAAAGTTAAAGGATAAAGTAGGTCTAGATACACAGGCTTGGGAGCAGGATAGATCTACAGAAATAGTGCTGTAGTTACTGCATTAGTCAGACATTTCTATGAAATGAAAGGATAGGGGACATAAGCCATAAAACACTCCAAAGGATAACCCATAACAACATGGCTTTCTGTTGCCTTTTGTCTCGGAAAGGAAAAGAATGAAAGCCAGAGACAGTCGATCATGTTAAGAGGTGTAAGGGAGGATGAAATGGCAGCTGAGCCCCGGACTACAGGGACCATCATCCTCTCAGGACCACAGTTTACTTTGCTGGATCCCTAAGCCACTTCACATAATGCCATAGTAGTGGTGCCTGATTAGCAAGTAACAAAAAGCAAAATAAATAAATCTACCAAGATTTTAGCAAAAGCCTTTTTCACAAAGCTTATATATCATGTCAAAAACACCCTAATGCAGCTCTTCTGAGCTCTTTTTTATTTTTAAAAAAGATATATATTTTAATTTTAAACCCCATACCACTTGGCAGCAGTAAATCTATGGTATAGTTTTGAGGCGCCTGAGTTGCCACACCATATGGAATTATAGGACTATCTTACTACATTATACTTTAAAGCTAGGAATACTAACGCCTCTCCCTATTACAGTGCAGCCGGCAAGCTAAGCCTTTACCAGTGTCCTAGAGGAGAGGACACCTGCTCCCCAAGGGAAGGCATAACCCTACTGCCGGAGGAGAATTTTAGGCTTTCCGTTCCACCTGCCATTCTTTATTTATACAGCTTTTGCAAGGGCAAGACAGTCCAAAACTCTTCTGATCCGGCTCCTACCTGGGTGAATATATTCTCTAGCTCGGATAAGCTGGTGAACAGGCTCATACGCGTGCCATTAGTGATACTTCCTGACTCCAGAAAGCCTGAACAGGTACTGCCCACTCCCAAACCCATGACAGTAGTTGGTCCTGACGAGGGCAACAGCCCTTCACTGTACAAAGAAATTTCTACCTGCGCCTTCATAGACACAGGGCTTGCGTGCACTTGTTCTCCGGGCTTTTCCCAGAAGTCCAGACTCAAGCCAGGCTCTGAAAATGTGAATTTTTGTTGCTACTGTCAGTTATGTACTTTTCTGAGATGCTGCACCCATGGATCTAGGCAGAAGCACTGGCAAATCAGGCAGCTGCTGCTGACTGCAGGCTGCTCTGGGTGGCCAAAGGCCCCCAGGCAACAGCCCGTTCAGCCTGTGAGAAAAAAGAAAACCCAGCTGAACCCAGAACCTACTTAACAGGTTGGACCACGTCAGCGTGACTTTTCATGGATCCATCCCTGTTCCTTCAGGGCTCAGCGAACAGGAGTCTGGCTCGCAGCACACAGGCAGGAGGGAGGGTGCTGGGGGAGGGAGAGCCTGCACCCACTCCCATCCCGCACGGTCTCAGGGAGGGAGGGAGATGGGCTCCTGGCACCGTGTCGGGCTGAGCCCCCACAGCTCCCAGCAATGGTGTGTGAGCCACGGGCTGGGGGAGGGAGCAGAGCAGTGGCCACCACCGTGGGCTGGTGGGAGGCGGGGGGATGGGAAAGGATGGACCGCTGAAGCCTCCTTAGCATCAGACGCCTCTGAAGTTGATGCATGGTTCAGTATTGGGGCATCTCCAGCACCCAGCTGTGGAGCTGACCCAACCAACTCCCTGACTGGTTTTACCCATTTATTTTTTTTCTACCGTGAATGTCACCATGTGCTCTGAGGAGACTGGTGTTGATGTGCTCTTTGGGCTGAAAAGCTAAGTGCACTTCCCACCAATCCCCACGCACTCACCAGGGTGGAAAAATCATCAACAAATTGAAATATGTACTATAGCATCATTTTGCACTTAAATGAAACACATTTTTCCCTGAAAATCTGTTCACTTTGATTTCAAAATATGACAACTCATCTTGAAGCGTAATTGATTCTAAACAACAGAACAACTGAGTATAGAAATCAGAAATATAACATCAGTGAATTACAGGGTGATGAGTTAAACATTGCGCAGTTAAAGGGTGCTGATTTTGAATTCTACCTAGACCAAATAAGAAAACATCTTTACTTTTCTGGTCAGCTCAGCTTTCATACATCACAACAGCACTGCACTACAGCCTCGTCCGTGCTACTCAGACGGCACGGCACGGGCACGGCAGTGCCGTCCCCTTTGCACCTACTGACAAACACAAGCTATGGAGCAGCCCCTGCCCTGCCCAAGCAAACACGCACATGTGAAGTGTCTTCCATCCGTCAGAAAACAGCACCAGCAGATTTCATGTAGGACTGAATATTTGATTGCAGAGAAAACATATTTTATCAATGATAGAGAACAAATCTGCCTGTATGAAAACAAATAAAAGGAGAACTGCGTAGCAAGAAAAAAAAACAAACCACAATGTAAAACAAGGCTTGTTACTTGCGATTTAAAATCTGATTAACAGTTGTCATTTAAATACTTCCGTTTAAATCTTGCTATTGATGTAAGTTAGGCAAATACTACTTATACAGAATTCACATGTATTTGCTTAGATTTTCCTGTGAAAGCTTCAGAGATGGTTCAACACAGCAGCCGTGAATCTGGAGCAAGACCTCTACACTGCATTTCTAACAAAGCCGTGTTCCCCACCACGACATCTGCCTGACCAGCTAAAGAGACGAGCAGCACAAGGAAAGCAAATCAGAGGTGAGATAATGAGGAGGAAGATTATTTACAATACACAAGTTTAGGCAGTAAATATGAAAAAGAATTCACACTGCATGTGGACTCTGAACAGTATTAATACAAAGACATTTTTCACACCAGGGAAGAAAACTCTTGTTACCTAAGAGAGACAATAAAACATGAGGACAGCCTCTCTCTACATCTCTTGATATTTACTCTTACAACAACCAATGTACACGCTCCAAGAAATTGTCAGCTGCTGAGGATCAGGGCCTACATGCCATCGTCCTGGGATCTGACATCCCTACCAGGTTGGGAAGCTTTATTTCGCATACCTGTACGGTAAAAGTGAGGTAGACCAACAAAGACAAGATTTTATCTTTTGTTTCCTTCCTGCCTCTACTGAGAAGAAAAAGTTATTTTCCTGCTCAAAATTCTTTTTATGAAAAACAAGAATAAACACACAGAGATATTTTTTCCAATTTCCCGTTGAGAGAAAAATCTAAGTCTAATAGAACTTCAACAAGTAACTATAAACAATTTCCTAATTAGCTCTATGACCCAGAACCAGGGTGTCTAACTGACTTATTCTAAAGCACATTTCCTGCTGCCTTTGAGCTGATCCAGTGTCTGCTGCTGCACTGGAGTGGCAGAACTCATCCTCTAGTGCCTGAACTGGGGAGACCCTACGGACAGAAGCAGAGCTACACCCCTCTCATGGGGGGCAGAACTTGGCTATTTAGCATTGTTATTACAGAAACCCCAAGTGATCGTGTTCTGCTCACAGTAGCAGCAGCGGAAGCAACACAGGCTAAGAATAAACAGCATCCTTGCCAAAGCGGGGGTGGGGGACAAAGAGAACGGGCATTTATTTCCAGATCTTCTCCTTCATTATATGCTCGGGCAACCTTACACGTATACTCACAGAAGGTATGCCAAAGTAGCTCTGTAGCTCTATTTTATCTAAGTTACACAGAGAATGCAGCCCATCATTTTTTTCTCTGCTGTTTATACAGAAATCAAAGATAAATTTGGCATAAACTCATCACACCCCGGAATCATACATACATTATACAAGATATAAAGTGTAACAGACTTGCTCTGTTCCCCGGCTCCTGTTAAGAGCGGTATGAAACAGCAAGCTGTTGGCAATTGCAACAAATGAAGCGTATTTCAGCACACTTTAAAAGCTGAATTGCAAAAAAATACAGGCTGCTTCTGACCCTTTGCATTTTGATGGTTGCGCAGTGAGAAATATGGCCTTTAAAATTACACCTTGCAAAGCACTCCATTGTACCAGTCAATCTCTCCAAGCAGCTCCCATAGCACAGACTCGCGCAGCAGAGAGGGATGACAAGCGAGGGTAGGGTCGGTCTGCTCGGAGGCAGCCGGAGCGATGACAATCCGGGTGGAATCGATCTCCCCCTCCCAGTATTTACTCAGTCCCGCTGCTGGGCTTGTCTGTATCCCGCCCTGGATTTCCAGAGCTCTCCCTGGGCTCTGTGTCAGGGAAACGAGGCTTTGTACCGCTAAAAACCACTCTGAAACAGCTGCTTTCCTTTTGTACGGGACGTGCCTTTCCTGGGACATTTGTACCAGGTCTGTTCCTCCCTGGTAGAAATATCCCATCCTCGTCTGCATGGATGTACATCCAGTCACGTTCCGATCCATATACGGCACAAGTCCGGTGTGTAATTCGGCTGAATGATGCTCGTTTACACCATCTATACTTCTTGCTTCTGCTTTTTATGTCCCCAAACCAAAATTTAAATTCTACAGGCACAGACCTAATCTTTTAACACAGTTGCATATCTGTCCCCAGCCCTGGGAACACCCTACAAGGAGCAGCCTACACCAATTCATTGCAACAGTTTCCACCAGAGACCAGTTTTCATGGTTCCATTTAGGCTTGCTCATTTGAAAAAAACAGAGAATCAAGCCAGCAGTTTTACCCCAACATTCTGCATAAGAATAGCCTATTTCGGAGCACTCAGCAAGGGTGACTTTCCAGATCCTTCTTGTTAGACCAGCTCTTGCTTCAGTGGTGACCAGCACAGGGTCCAGCATGTGGCCTCAGGGACTCCATCCCAACCTCAGCCCTAGGCCCGCGAGGAGTTGTTCTTTCTGTTGTACGGGAAAGGTCAGGTGAGGTAGGAAAACGGAGGCAAACACTACCTTTACTCTGAATCTCCAGAAGGGGAGAGGAGAACAGAAATACTACCCCTTTTAGCCCGGAGTGTCTGACATCCAACCCCCTCAGGACTCCGCTTGGCCTCCGGTTGACTTTGAAATGTATAACTTACTGGAAGAATACGTAAGAAAGAAGATAAAATGAATCACATGATGGAACAAAAAGCAAACAGGCCAGTTCAAAAAAATCTTAACAGCTCTACAGCTGTACAGTGCTCTGCAAATTCGGCTAAAGAGGCTCCATCTGTTTTGATGAGGAGAGACAAAACCAAGGTAGTTTCTGTAAAATTTCACTCATTTCAAGCCCACAGGATGGTTGTTCCTCGTGCGCTAAGGAAATGCAAGATGGGATGAGACCTTTTGCAAACATCGAAAGATGTGATGCAGCTCTACGAACCAAGCCTGAAAAAGGCTGGAGTGACAGTACTCACTCACTTGAATTAAGTCCCGGCTACCGTCATCCTTATTTTCCTCAATGTAGATCACCAACCTGACACTCAAGTTAACATTCTAGAAGTAAATAAACGTCTTGAAGGAGGAAATATCAGTATTCATGGATGGACCTCAAGATGCTTGCCATTGTTTACATAGAAGAGCCCTGTTATTTCATAGTTCGATATAAGCCCAGAATAAATATTTAATAACCTGGTTGCATAAATAATGATTTGAAGGTTGAGCTATTGGTTTAAAAATATAATACTATTTTAAGCCGTTTAACTGGCCAGCCATATAAATTATTCAAGATTTAAAAGTCATCCTGTGGTCTCTGTACAAGGAGAAAACTAGGAAGTTGTAACTATAATGAAAAAAGCAGGGCAAGATCAATCAAACCACATGATCTCTAACACAAACAAGCAGCAATTAAGCAGCAATCAAGACCAATATGACTGTGGTTGATGTCCTTTTATGCCAATACTCTCAGTCCAGAGAGCAAAACTTAATAATGTTTTGCAATTTATCAAGGGAACCATAACTCTGTTCTCTGTGACTTGGCCAAGAGGCTATTATGATGGTATTTCTCTATAATTTAATAAGGTGAAGGAAAGGTGGGGAGGGGGAGTAAAAGCATTTTGACATAGAACTCACATCTATACATACTGTAATTTCCCTTCGCTTGAATGACAGAAGCAAAAGTCACAATAACATACCTCAGTACTAATTTGTTAACAGGAAAGGGGAGCTGAAGTATCTGGCAAAGAAAATCTATTTGAAGAAGCACAGAAGGGAAGGGAATGAACCATCTGAATTCATTAGCAGCTGTCATTGATGTGGAGATGAGTTTAGAGATGAAGAGAAGCTACTCATCACCGATAACTCGGGAGAAAAGCAAAGGGAGGAACTGATCTTTAAGTTGTTTAAATCTGGATTAGCTTCCGATAGATGGCAAGTTGCCACTTAGAGGAACCTTTGTGTTACATGCTCCTCCCTCTTTAAAGGGAAGCTCTTTGAACAAAACAAGATATTTCAGCATTTCGGGCTGCGCACAGGGCAGTCCTGGGTGCTGCTCCTTGCCGCCGGCCTGTTCGGCCCTGACAAGTCACCACGTTCCTGTACCCGAGGCCGCAGTTTCGCCGCATCCCTTCTGCTGAAGGAGCCGGCCCTGCTGTTACCCGCTCACTCCAGGCAGCTTTTCCGCAGCCCCTGAGGCTCCCTGGGTTGTACGGCTGCAGCTGACCCCAGGGCTTTGCAGGGAACTGAACCAGGTTACAAACAACCAGTTTTTCGGTTTGGGGTTTTTTTTTGTTTGGTTGGTTTGGGGCTTTTTTTTGTGTTGTTTTTGGGGGTTTTTTTCCAACCCAGATGAGTTCCTCAGTTTGGCATGACAAAGGAGGCGATGGTGGGAAGAATTCATGCACTACCAGGAAAAGAAACACTGAAGAATTACAACCTTAAACCACAGTTTGATTTCATGTCTTAAATCTTGTTGAATTTTTGCCCTGGACTTACATAATAAGATCTGCAGCTGGTTTGAAAAATTCAGAATGCCTTCAAAGTCCTAACAATACCAGCTTGTTGTTGTTTTTTTGGCTTTTTGGGGAGGTTTTTTTTTTTTCTTTCTGCTTATATCTCTTTCTCTCATCCATGTAAAATATATTGCAGCTTTCACCTTGGACTACTTCTGCCAATTGAAATAACGAGTCCTCCTATTTGCAAATGTCAAAAAATCTCCTGGTACATCTTGGAGTCTTGTCCCTTGTCACCAGTGACCAAAGGTGATTTAATGTTTGATAGATTTGATGAGCTGGTTGCCTCAGTCTAAGTCCAAAACCAGCTTCATTTCCAGAAAATCATCCTGCCAGCTAGAGTTTATTAGTCCTTGCGTTGGCAGCCTCCACAGAGAGGCAAGGAACCAGGGCAGGACCCAGTCCCCACTGAAATCAAGGGGAGCGCTTCCACCGCCTTCGAGGCAGGCAGAATCCATCTAGGGAACAGGGTGTCCACTCTAATTACCTGACAGACAATTTCTGTACCTTATCCTGATAAACCCCACAATTTAACTTCTGTTTCATAGGCTTTAAAATTGTACTAAACCTACCTGTCTTGAAAATATAGTCATATACTAGGTAAGCCAAGTTTTATTACTGTTTTAGGTAAGTGCAAAAAACCTGTAACACGGGACTACTATCAAATTATGGTTATTTGAATTAATCCTCATTCTGGCATTTAATAATTTGTAAAGTGCTTATTCAGGAAAAGGTCAAAAATCACTTGGAAAGATATGTTAATGGATCTCTAAGTAATGTTTAGACTTACTGAATAAATGTTCACACTTAAGTCACGTATAACCAGTATTACAAAATGTATTGTGAATTGTGCTCTTCACAATGGAGAGCTCTGTATAAAACACACGTTATGGCCTCCCCACAAGACAGCACTTAAGCATTTGCTTAAATTCATCCCAGCTGAGGAAAAAAAAACCCAGAACATATTTTCACTGTTATGCTGGAAAAAATAGTTGATGTATGATCTCACAAAAAGGAATATTTACCTGAATCAGGACCTGAAAGAAGCCCGTTATTGTTCATCTAAGTGATAAAAAAACCTCACACAAATAAAAACCCCAAACACTGTCAAAAAACCCCAAGTCTCCCAAAACTCAATCCTAAAAAAATGAAAGCCCTGCGCTGATGGATCTACATGGAACACTTTCTATGCTTTGAAATATTTGGGCTTCAACATGACCCACAAGACTTAAAAATTAAGTATCAGCATGTGAAAATGTACCATATTACAGCTTAAATCAACCATTATACAGTCTCAGCAAGCATCAGCACACTCCTTCTACGCACTAAAAAACGTCAACTTCTCCTTGGTGAATAATAATTTGTGAAATAAAGCAGGCATGCAAAATATGGGTGGCAGGCAGCAAATGCAGATATTTGGGGCACCAAGGTGTTTTAAAATTGTTTTTCACTTTTGTATCCAGCATCCACTGAAATCTCAACAGATTAAAGTTTTGCAGACAAGGAAAAAAAAAGCCCACAAAATTAATAACTATTTAAGTATTCTGTTTCATCATGATAACAAACAGATGGTTTTAATATTCTAGAGGCTAATTTCTGAACAATTAAAAACACAGCAAGACATTAACATCTAATGAAACATTTTAACTACCAGTATATGCATCTGCCATTAATTTCCACACAGTAAGGTCTTGGTTCTCTTCAATCTGTTCTTTATTAAGGAAAGTTTTTCCACTCTGAATTTAGTGAAGTAGAGAATTAACAACTGTTTTCAATCAGCAATCAGCATGATATTTCGCCAGTGTGCATTGAAACCGTCCACACTATCAGACATAAATTTACTCCTATGATGGCTTTGATCTGCACGCTGAGTAGAGATGTTAGAAGGGAATTCATTTTCTAATTCCATTTTCATTTAGAACATATGAATTAACCCCTCACAGATCTCATGTCCCTTTTTATCTATTTTAGATAAAGGACACCTACTTAAAATGCTATGGCTTATGCATTACTTACAGTCTAGCCAAAAACAAATTCATTTTTTGAAACCAACGAAAGCATTCTCATGCAAACTGTATTGAAATAAAGTTCTTCAAAGGCAACTAGAATCCTATATTTATGAGCTTCTAATTTATATTTCCTTTGCTCATTTGTGATAAGAACATAGGGTAGTATTCATCAAAGCTGTACCCGTGCAAAAACTAGCTGCTATAAAAAAATCTTTACGCCACAGACACCAAGCTGTCTAATTCATGTGCTCCCTAATCAGATATGCAGCTTAGAACTACTGATGAATTTTCTGCAGATCTTCACCAATTTGGCAGGTTATGATTTAAATTAAGCCGAGGCAAGTCATTCTCATCGCTCCCGGGGTATAGCAAAAGGCGGCTGTTATTCCGTATCTGTTGTCATCACCTAGCTACTTTATGAATGAACCCTGTAAATAAATACCTTTGGGAATAAATTCAAACACCCTCCCCGAAGAGCATGCTTGTTGTTCATTAAACATAAATATGTAGGCAGTTCAGTAAATGTCTTCAGTTTTCAAAAGGGTTAAGTTAGCAAATAACTTGGAATGATTTTAACAGGAACCACATTCTATCCAGGTTCCTGTTTTGCTTTTAATCATGTCATTTATGTAAACATTGAATTGCAAGGCTAAACTAATAAACATTAAAAAAAGCCTTGACAAAACATAGGCTTAGGGCAGGAGTCAGCTGCAGGACCCTGCCTCTTGGATTCATTTCGTGGTGTTCAGCGGGAATTTCATGGTGCACCAAGAAATGTCTGTATTGCAACTATGTAGAATAAGAGAGACCCACATCCTAGTTACTGCTTAAAGCCAGGAGAAACAGGGTCGTGAACTTGGGTCTTTTACCTGCCAAGTGATGCCCTACCAACAGGGCAGTGGCTGTTCCAAGACCTCTCCCTACCTCCGATTTATGCCAGGAATAACATCCCGGGTTCAACAGACTTCCACCAATAGCTATGTACTTCCATAATCATCTCCGTAACAGACCACCTACAACTGAAACACATCCCATCCTTGCCGTGCCCTGTCTACGTGCTGGTCCCCGTCTCAAAGGCTCAGCCTGAACAAAGCTGTCTCTTTGCCTCAGTACTCGATTCTTCCCTTTCTTGAAATTGGTTATTACAGGTTAAGGGCCGGATCCAGAAAGGCTGAGAACACCCACAAACCCATTTGGAATTCAGGTTTCCAAAACCTGGAACCAGAACAGTAGTTAAGTATGAAAGGATATGAAAGATTAATCATTCGACTTCAAGCTCTGTCATCACTATGAATTTCAAGGATTAGGGCTGGGAGTTTCAGATGTGCCTCGCAGAGGCAGGAGCGTAACCCCACTGAAAGACAGCGAGCTTTTGGCTCATTTTATACCCGCGTTTGGTTCAATGAAATAGGGCTGAAGTGGTGTCCCCGGGGATGCCATATGGGATTTCGAGACCTTCCCAGCCAGTCATATCTGGTTCAGAGAAATGTGCGCACTAAAATGAATGTACTGGGAGCTTGCCATGTAACCATTAGCTGTATAACCACCGTTAATATACCTTGGAGGCATTGCCTTATTTTTATATGTCAGACAGTTACAGACTAACACTGTACTTAGAGAGGATAGCACAATATTAAAATGTGAATTTCATACTTTTTATGCTCCAAGTGCCTGGATCTACTCTTGGCACACTACAAAAATAATACTTTTATGATTCAGTTTTTCCATGAAATATTTATAATACAACTATTGAGTGATGGAAGTGCCAGAATATTACTATCGCTATACTTGAATTCCTGGAGATTGTAAGCTTTTGTTTGGTCTAGCAGCGTGAAGGAAAAGCG
>KL267031.1:22548-32656 GCA_000699545.1 Podiceps cristatus
AAGACTCGGGGGCAGCATCGCCCGAAGTATTTGAGTACTCACCTAGTGCAGTCTGTGAGCGCCGAGGAGTCACAGCACTGTAAAATCCCAGAAAACCAGAGAAAGGTGCAGACTCCAACGGTCCCGTAGCCCATCCCTCTGAGCCCAGGGAGCACCAACTGCACCTGCATCTTCATGACGTGCAGACCACCAGCTAACCCAGGCCCAACTGCTGCTAAAGACACCCCGTGGCCCCTACAACCACTGCGGATGAATTAGTGCCATGTTTCACTATTTACCTTTAAAAAGCTATTTCACACCTCAACTCCATCTCCTACCTGCAGCATGACCTTGTCCCATCCCTGTGTAGCCATATCCCATGGATATGCAGAACAGATTTTTCCCTTCCTCTTTGCAACAACCTTCTGTCTGAAGACTGTTATTAGTATCTCCGCTCCATTTTGTCTTTTTAAAACTAAATCAACCAAATTCAAGCCTATCTTGAAGGCCATGCTTTACTCCATGTACTCCATGTATTTCTCTCACCGATTATTTTCCATTTGGAAGGAGGGCACCTGCAATATCCATTAGGAATTATATAATCATACAAATCACACCGGGATGAAATGGGTAGTAAATGAAACATGTAAGGACGAAATGTGCATTAAAATCTGTGGTCTGTGTTCAGACCACTGACTATTCAGGCAGGCTTACTTTTGGGTTCCAGTCTTAAGGCACCTGCAAGTATCCGGAGTGATCACCTGAAGTGTTCACAACAGAAACCTTTTGAATATATCCCTCGTGGAAGTGCTGTATGAATAACAGTTCACTGTATGAATAACATCAGTTCTGTAAAAGATATTTCCTGAAGAACAGAGAAATAACAAGTAGAGACAAGCTGCTTGCAGAAGGAAGGTTTGGGAGAGACTTTTTACGCAGCAGCTTGATTTAGATCTCTCCTCATTCAAAACTTTACCTGAAAGCAGGTCTTCTGCTAAATATTAAGACTTTTCAATAGAAACTTTATTTAATAGGGTTTTTCTCAGTTGGAGCTACAAGGACAAAGTGTAACTCCTCATGGTGCTTCCAGCTGGAACTCATTTGCTGCAAGAAGCTGTCGTTGAAGTGATCTGGAGCAACACTTCTCAAATCCATTTTAACAGCTTTCAAAGACTGCTCAAAGATGCCCAGCAGCCCTGTTTCCCTTGCCAGGCCCTTCTTCCTCATTGCTACATTTAGTTACAGCAGGAGCATTGGAATAGAATAAAACTTATTTTGCTGTTAAGTGTCCTGGTTAGGCAAGCTGGAACTGTGCAGGTTTTTCTGGTTCATAAACCTATTTTACAACAACTAAGACAAGGAACGATAAAAAGATGCTGGCGTCTCCGTGACAGGCTAAAGACTGACTCCAACAGCTCCACACGAAAACCAGAGGAAAGAGCGAGGCACGGAAGGAGACGTTGGGGTGGGTGAAAGGGACAGTTATTACACTCTCTTTAAGGCCACAGAAATGCCACGCTGTCAACCTCTGGCATCCCACAGCAAACCATGGCAACAGCTGCCTGGCTCTGTAGTAATAAACTGAACCAATTTAATAGCTTTTATTGTTCTGCTGTGATGTTTGAGCGCAACCACTTCTTTCCTCCTAGGACTCCTGAGCCCGCAAGGGCAGCAATGAGAGAAGATCTCATTTACCTAAAAGCGCTTATAAATTTTTAATTTGCTTTAACAAGTAAATTAACAAGTCCCTCATTCAGGCAAGTTTTATGGCCTCTTGCCACTTGGGGAGGGCCATAAAAGTTTTATAGATAATCCAGAGCTACTGAGATTGCTCATAATAAATTGTCTGTTTCCTGTTATTTTATCAAACCACTGGGCTTCTAATGACTTAAAGTCACAGCTTCCTTATATCTACGCTTTTTATGAGTCCATATTTATAAACTGTAAAGAATATCCTAAATTATACTGGGCCCCTGCTAATCATTACAAAGCTAGGTTTTTACTGGAGCCAAACTTTTTGCTTACACCCACCTAATAAATTCTAAGGGATTTAAGGGAAAAAAGTCTTTTTCAAGATAGCACACCGATTCTGCATTCTATTTTAAGACGTAGCTTTAGCCAAAGTTTCATTAACGAATACTTTGAAGTGTCTAGAACTCCCTACTCTGATTTCTAACACTTCTTGAAAAACTTCTCAGGATAGTAAGCACTTCAGGCAACATCAGCCAGCCTGGCTCTGGGATTCGGCTTGGGAGGAGACAACACTTAATGGAAAAACACGATCCCTTCTCAAAGGGAAAATGCTATTTCCAATAGCTCACTGTCTACCCTCTGGCGCACCACTGATGATACTTACACAGCAGAACCCTAAAGATGTCCTGACCATTTGGTGCTGTGAGCGATCATGCCGAAATCAGTGACGGTGCTCACGGCAAGTAAAGTTCAGCACGTTTAAACCATGGCCCTGTCAGGTCCAGCAGCAACTGAACACTTTTTCCACTGAAGTCACAACGCTGTGTCTAGTAACGGCTTCAAAGTATTTGGAACACCTAACCTTGGGCACCCAATTAATTATGTTGGTCCCTCTCTACAGAAATGAGAAATCACTCCAGAGAGGAAGTGGCCATTATAACTCTGTGGAAGTTTGGTTTTTAACTCGTTGACTACACAGAGCTTAGGGAGACTAGATTCGTAAGAGAGGCACTTGTTCGTTAAGTGAGATGATCTCACCATCTTTGCCTTGATTTCTGCTATAGGAATGACATGGTAAAACAATAGGGCAAAATATGTAATAAATTTTATATTACATATGATATATTTGGGGTGGAGGGGAAAGGGAGAAGTGAAGGAATAAAGCTGCTGCTAAGTCTGTCCTCCAGAGATCTGAATATTGCGCCTGGATTAAAGCCTAAACTTGTTCTGAAGTTTAGGCTGGTGCAAAGCTACAACAAAAAGGCACTGGGATAATAATATAGTATAGGTGAAGATAATCAGTATTTTCTGTAAACACACACTGTTATGAAAGCCTAAAACTCCTTCAACTAAACAGGAGAACATTGAACTTTACTGAAAAATTCCCCATTACCTCTCTGTGAAATACAAGTCTGTGGAACTGGAAACTCCATTTATTTTGAAGGAGGAAAACATTGCAAGATGAGAATATCGAACCTTTGCTCAGCAGAGTTTTCCTGCTAAATGGGAAATTCCAGAGGATAGGCAAGTTTTAAAAGCTCAGGATGCTATTTCTGAGAGCTGCAAGAGCTGGGGCTGAATCCTGGAATATGCCCATTATCTGAAGCACTGACAGTGCTTGAAGTTTTATTTATTGATTTTTCAGTTCGTAAGTGCCATAGATTCATATCTCACAATATCACCCCAGATTAAGATCCATTATGTAATTACAACCATGTTCATGTACCTTCATTCTCTGGTGTTATGGTTACCGTAGTCCACTAAAAATAGGCTGTTAAAGTGGATGAACTTGTTGTCCAGGTATCATTGTACATTAAATAAGAACTTGTTCAACTGAATCTGGCAATAACTATAAGTACTGTGGAAACAAAATACAGGAAAACAAGCCATAAAACCCTTAACAAATGACAATTATCTTATGTTTCCACACAAATACACACACAGACAAGCACATCCACAATTACAGGCACATGCCATACACCAAATTCAGGTTCTGCTCCTACAAGTTCAGAAATCTTTGAGATGGGATGGAAACAACTGCAGAGCACCCCAGGGATCACATTTTTCTAATTCACTGAAGACCTTTTAGATAACTGAAAGCCTAACTAATGCCATCTAATGTATTTAAGATGCAGAACCTTTGACTTAACTGTGTATGAATAAACTGGATTAAAACAATACCTCTTTGTTCTCTACCACCGCGCATCCAGTGTCGCACCGATCTGTATTTACTAAAGACGCGTCTCCCTCAAAATCCAAGCATTAAGCATTGCTTTGTCACTCAGTAATAAGAGTCTTAAAGAAACAAGGAGATTCATACAAAGAAGATAAAGAAACAATATTCAAAGAAAATGATTAGAATGTATCTTTATATTATAAGAAGCCCACAGACCCAAATTCCTGTTGTCTGGTCCCAAAGATAAGGAATCATAAGGGATGTGTTAAGCAGAGAAAAAAAGGAGGAAAATAAATTCTAAAAAGATCAAGAGTGACCTGAAGGAGACAAACATCTTATACAGTGCTTCTGTCTGAACCCCATTTACCCAGGCTGTAGAATTAGAAACCTGTCGTATGCCATCATTTCCAATGGCCACAAAATTGTGAAAGCAAGTGTGTATGTGTACCTAGACAGATAGATAGATTGAGACCTATATATATAAAACCAAGATGAAACTTTGTCTGATTGGCATAAGCTTACATGGAGAAATGTGACCCTGCCATATTTTTTGTATGCAAAAATAAGGATATGAAAATACGACTTCTGCTGACATATATTGTCTTTACCAACATTTACTAAGAATCAACAAAAAGATCAGAGCTCAAAGGAACGGGGTGTATTTTTTCCCCTGCAGCTCTATCAAAAGTAGATGTTCTGCCTTGACTTTAGAAAGAAGTCTCCTAACGGATATAAAGTGAAGCAGAAGTGAGAATGAAGAAATGCACCAGAAGCACTTCCCAGAAATCTCTGGAAAAACAATGACCACACACGGTTCCAAGACTTTCTTTGACACGGTTACAGGTCTCTGACTCTGAGGAGCACCCAAACTGTCAGAAACTCATCTTGAGGAAATCGCCATGCTTTCAACATTCACCTTACCTTAAGCCCTGGCTGTGGCTCTCACTTCTATATCAACACACACTCATTACTTTCCTAACCAAATCCTTGCAAAAACGCTTGCCTGCCTTTGTTACAAGACAGAAGATATTTCCATTAAAGTAAGCAAACTTGTCTGTGGTGTGCCTAAGTCTCACAGAGCTCCTAAGTTTCAGTTCACATTTCAGGTTAATCTTTTCCTTTCCTAAAGAACAGAACATCCTTTTTCCTGATCTCCCTGAGGGCTCAGTATTTGCAACATCAAACAGAACATACAAACCATCGCGCCCCCTCCAAAAGCCTATTATACTGTCAACTGGCTTCCTAACTGCAACCAGGGGAGAAAGCTTATATACTGACTCCAGAGCTCTTTCACTGCTGGAAAGTGTCCACGATTTCTTCAACTACTGCTGCATTTCATTTCTCTAAAGAACTCATAATAAGATGGGCAAAGTTCCAAGAAAGAAAAAAGAAACCCAACCAACTAACTGAACTAACCGTGCAGTTCCACCCCCCACCCCCCTTACTTTTAGTTGCTGGCAAAGGCCAAAGCCGCAAGACTATCGTGCAATACTACCAGTGACCCTCCTTAATAAATCAGATATTAAAATACAGCCATGTGAATCAGGCTGGGAAGAGAAAGTGAGGCAAATGTCTGCTACCAAAGATAACAGTGTATCTTGCAGTGTATTATATATTCACAAAGCATTTAAAGAAGTGAGAGACTAGGAGGGAAGTCCTTATGGAGGCCATGCTACAAGCTACTGGAATCCAAAAGAAGTCATTTATTTATTAATTATGCAATGAGAGACCAAGTTGTCATTTACCAAGAGGAAGGCCCACGTGATGGCTGCGAGTGGGCTGGGATCTGGGTCTCAGCTCCCACGGCTCAATAAACAAACGCTGGCAAAGCACAACACAACCCTCAGTAGGAAGCTGTTGGTGGAGAGTGACATGCTATTACTCTAGTTAAGAAAAAAAAAGAAGGGGCAATAAAAGAACATAATTCAAAAACAACGGTGTCTGCACAGCTCTGCTGCATTTGAAAAAAATGTTTTGATGTTGACAGGTTTTATCAGTATTTACATGTTTTCTTTTACTTCTGCTCGAAGAGTTCATATCCGTTTTGGCAGACTATCCACTGGCCCCAAGCCTGGGATAACAATGGAGGGGTCTCCTCTTCTGCTGAGCAAACCGACAGGCACGTATCCTCCAAGAGGCAACGACTTCTTTCCCTGCGGCCCCCTCTCCTGCCCCAGAGCGTGGCAGCTGCTCCTCACTCAGGCAACCCCTGAACAAACCAGCACAACCCATCCAGTCCTCCCAAAAAGCAGGCCGCAGCTCTCATAGAGAGGCTGTCGGACAGAGGGGACCAGCTAGAACTTCCCGCCAGCACCACCCACAAATCTTATCCCTAATTCTTCAGTTCATGAAATGGATCATGGTGAACCAGAGCTGACAGTGGCCACAGGTCTAATGGGTGATATTTAGAGCTGAAGTTCTATAAAGTCAGGAGGTTATGTCAAGCTGCAGCATCCAAATGACTGTAAACGGAGCCCAGCACAGCGAGGAAATGGCTGGAGATTGGTTACAGCCAGAAGTAATTGATCTGTCTGAAAATATGGCCCAGGAATCATAGGATTAATGCTCAAATTCCAGCTGTGTTGCATCGTTCCCTTCCCTCCAGCTCTCCAACAACAAAGACATGCCTCCTCCTCTGGAGACCAGAAAAGTTTTATTAAAATCTTCATACAACTGTTGCAGCGGAGGCCCTGTTAAAAACATCATAGGAAAAAAATGCAGGATTCATAAAGAAACCATCCTACAATTTCCTTTCGATCTGGCATTGATTTCAAAGTGGCTACCTTCGCCAAGCGGCTTTGGCCAGCCCTCCTGCCCGGGCAGGCACGGGGCAGGGGTGAGGAGCCCAGCCTGCCTGGCTGGCTGCAGGAACACGTGCACGCTCGGCCGCGCACGGAGAGCAAGCACCAGAAAACTGAGAGGGGAAAAAAATAATAAAACGGGAACACTTCCAAAACTGCAGCTGTGCTGGCCCATTAAAAAGCTGAAACTCATTCTACTGTTCGACCTCATGCTTATCACCACATAACTATTCATCAAAGAAATTTCGGTGCAATTAATTAAATTATTCCCCTGTCTGTGCCACAGAGTCGTTATTCCAATATCAGCTTTCACTCGCACTCTCTTAAGCTCGTGTCTGTATGCCAAGTGACATCTCTAGGGTTGTCCGGTCTCAATAAAGCTCTGCTCCTCGCCACTCACAGAGGCTATCATTTCTCTTTTTTATTGCCATTTATTTTCCACTAGGATTTTGCTGCCAGTATATTGGCAGGACTTCCAGTATATGGATGTAATGAAATCTACCACAGACACTTAACATCGGGTCAGGCTGGAGCTCAGCTCATGCGAAGCTGTAATATGATAAACAAATGCTTCCAGGAGGAGGATTTTATCCGCTCAAAAATGGAACATGGACTCCTTTGGTACCCAGAGAAGAACTAGGGGGGAGTCATTTGAAAATCCTTATGATAATTAGCTTTATAGCTAAAATGTGCTCAACATGAGAAACCCGAGTTATAACATAGGTTCTTCTGAATCTGTCAGGACCAGCTTCTCTTATAAAAAATACCCCAAAGTATCAGTTTATTTCTTCCTCTTTTTTCTTTTTTCTTTTGTTTTTTGTTTGTTTGTGGTTTTTTTCTTTGTTTCTTTGAGTTTTTTTAAACAGTAGTGTTAGTATAATTCTACTGGTTCAGCACACACCAAATCATGGGGGATTTGGTGGCTACTTTAGGGGTCCTGAGCTGACCTACCAACAACAAAATATAAATGCCCTGATGGTAAATCTTCCTCAGCTCTTCTGGAAATTATGCAGGACCTGATGGCTCTGAACGTGGTCTGTCTGTATCTACTGCCACGATCATTCATGTGATGGCACCGAAGCATCGTATTTGCACATCTCAGTACAGGTCAGGACTGTTGCCAATGGGATTAGGCTCTCAAAATGTGAATTACATGAGATATTGGTAGTCATGTCCTGGGCATCTCTAAGGGACTTGTGGTTGGGGATGAGAGACAAAAGAAACAAAAGGAAGATAAAATTTAATTTTTACAAGGGGAAGGAAAAGAATTAAACCTTGGAACAGCTTGTATCTGGCCCCAGCAAGTCTTCCACTACCTGGAAGACTTTAAATCAATAATGGAGCCTTTCTATCAGAGAGGCTTTATTTCAAATGCAAGTTAATGGACATAAATCTCTACAGGCGATGAATGTAAAACATCAGACTCAATGATCAAAAGGTTGGGTTTTTTCCTGGTAAAGAGAGCTTGTTTTCCTGTCTTAAATAAGCTTCTCCCCAGAGAAATGGAATTTTGCTGTTCTTCCAGGGAGACAGAAAAGTCAGGTGTCTGTGTCAGTAACTGTCCCCATGCCTTCCTGGCTTTCCAATTAATGCGTTGGTTACAATAATTTACAGCTTCTGTACAAAGGCAGCACAATGTAAGTGTTGCAAGTTAATTAGGGGGAACCTAGAACTATTACAGTTAAGCATACAGAAAGTTTGCATGAATAGTGCAAAAATCTGTTTGAAAAG
This sequence comes from Podiceps cristatus, assembly GCA_000699545.1. Taxonomy (NCBI): domain Eukaryota; kingdom Metazoa; phylum Chordata; class Aves; order Podicipediformes; family Podicipedidae; genus Podiceps; species Podiceps cristatus. The sequence goes on from KL267031.1 coordinate 30,928, forward strand.
TTTTATTTATGTACACATGTAAATGTATACACTTTGCCTACTTGCCTTGAATGCAGGCAAATAAAACCTGGCGCAAACCAGGTTTGAGCCAATCCTTGCACATTCTCTGACTCATCCTGCTAGTATCCAAACACGCTGCCTTTTATTTTGCAGTTTTCTTGCAATCAGAGAGACCCCAGCATAATTACTTTTCAACGTATCCATTTTAAAATGAATTTTACAGCCATTTGGTTCCTGTGTCTCCCGATGCCTCTGGCCCAAAGTGCCTACACACTGAACCCCTAAGGGCACAGCAGCACCAAAATGGTGCCTCATGACACCCAAGCTGGGCTCCTTTAAAAAACACAACGTAGTGTCAAGGTTTAATAGGAGTTAAATATCACAGATACCAAATACACAATCTCTCATTCACTTAACTAATAAGGGGAGGGTGAGAGTCAATACCAAAACCAGAATCAGTTTGGAACACCAGTTCAGAAAGCAGAGCCCTGAACACCCGGCTTCAAATGCTTCAGGTGCCCGTTGGGGTACAATGGGAACCTCAAGCTGATCACACAAACGGGCTCAGCCCCAGGTCGTCAGTAATAGTCAATGCACCATCTCAAATGGGTACCTCTGTGTTCATGCGCACCCCGCTAACCCAAAGTAGCTCAAAGGAACTATCTACTCATATTTCCCAAGCTGCCAAGAGTAGTATAAAATAAATCAAAACAATATTACAACAGAAGCTGCTTGGAAATATAGTTGCTAAAAATTATAGTTAACATAGCAGGCTATCTGCTACCTATTCAAAGAAAAAAAACATTGACTAAGTAGAGTGAAAAACCAATAAACTACCACAATGTTACCCAGTATGAATCCTCATCATTAAAGCTGATTAAAGCTCAGCAGGCTCAGTTAAATTACAGCATTCAGAAGAGCTACAGACAAGCCTCAACAATAAGGGGAAAGTTGTCTAAAGATTTCTTCTCCTACTTAGGCATGGCCATGAAGGCGGAATTTTCTAATGCACTCAGAAGTACATTTACATTTTCGAAGAGTGGGGGTGAGCATACAGATGTACAATGTATTGTATGGAAACAGGGACCGCTGTGTATACTGCCGGCTGGCCGCGCCGCCCTGCTTTGCGGGTCACCCTCCGACCCGCCAACCCTCAGCATTCAAGTGCAACCAAAGAGACGAGAGATGGCTGTTAGTTCACACTGGCCATCCTATCGCATCAAGGAAGACGGGAAGGAAAGGGACTGACAGGATGTTGTCCCAGCGATGGCACAGGGCTGGTTAGAGACCCACAGGTGTTACTGACTAACCCAGCTGAGAATCCAGGCTAACAATAGGACTAAAATTAGAAGGGGTAATACCTTGCAAAAAACAAGGCTCAGAAGATGACAACAGGTATTTTGTTATTCAGTAAAATGAGATCTGGATTTGGCCCCCTCAAGCACACCCCATCGCTTTCCAAATGAATACAGTCTAGTCCTTGGAGCTTCATTACAACATGTCCAGTCTCTTTCAAAAATAAGTAAATGCTTCTGGTCTGACACTAGGGCACATTACTCTGCAAACTGTGAACATCAGTGAATAGTCTGGTCTATCAGGAGACTAAGTGAAAAATCCACCATGAACAAGTCATGGGTCAAGGTAGCAGCACTGTGAAGCTTTCTGGCCCACGCCCTCTATCAACAGTTTAGCTGTAAATATATATATTCATTATGTATGAACAAATATA
>JMFS01049172.1:0-36043 GCA_000699545.1 Podiceps cristatus
GACCTCCGGCTGGGCTCGCCGCCCCTCGCCTGGCCTGGCCTGGCCTCCGCGGGGTGTGGGCCGGGGCTTGAGTGATGCCAAGTTTGGTGTGAGTTTTAGCCCAGACCACTCCGTGTTGGCCAGGGCCTGCCATCTTTTATGGGATATCTGTTGCAGTGTTACAATTTATGTATTATAGCTACACACGTATATAAGATGTATTACATGTGTATATACCTTTACACATCTATATGAAAATAGCAATGCTACAATAGCTGCCTCCCACAAAAGATGGCTGGCTGTGTGTATATGTGCAAATACATGTCACATACATGCTTGGTTTCCTATGTGTAACGTACAAGGCTTTTGAATTTTATTTTGAGGTGGGCTTGATTCTTCTCCCCTATCTTGCCTAAAATACCTGTTGATGTAGCATTGCTATCCTTATGGAGCCTGAGAAAGTGGGTTACTTTGGGAGCTAGAGCAAAAGGTTTTACTAGCATTAATGGAAGACAAAATATACTAATGTACTGATTATATATACAAATTGATGTCTTATTTAGAGGAAGCGATTAAAGAGTGATCTTTAAGCTTTTATGGGCAGTGGAGTTTTCAGGATTAATAATGAGAAATTTGGAAAAGTAACGTGGTGTGGAGACTGTTCAGCTGATACTTGTGGTTTTTTGTGTATCTGCATGTAGGAGAGAGGGAACTCTTTCTTCTCTCTACTTAAATGCAGATAATCCTTTAGTGTGTTGAACTGCACCATTGGTCTAGTCTGGTATATAACCCACCAATTTTTAAGGGGAATAAGTGTTGTGGCAGAGTGATCAGTATAATAAAATCAGTGCTGCCTCACTGGGGGACCTACTACAAAAGATGGCTGCAGATCAGATTGTGGTCTCACTTCTTCAGACTGTTCCTATGGGACCTGAGTGCATCTTCTCTCTGTTTCCTTAACCACAATGGCACCTTTCGTGCTTAATTGACCTCTGCCTGATTTAGATATTGAAGAACTTCTTGCTTCTTGTCTTAATGATGACTAGTAAGAAAATACTTAGCACCTGTTCTGTAGAGGGAAAATATCAGGGCAGAGTGTGGTTTATACTACAAATGTTTGAATTCAGGTGTTACTGACCTCAATGATCATCTCAATTTCCTTGCCATTTTTTTGAATGAAAAGCTGCTGAGGACTCTAACATAGCAGATGAGTGTTTAAGTTGCTTCCCCGTTCCCTTTCCCCCAGTCTGATTTTACTTAGTATCTGCTCTGTATGGAAGCAAATGTTTTACAGTGCCTTTTGTTACTATTGTAGAAGATGAGTAATTAAAATGGGATTCCACTGTACTTTTCCAATATACTCTCTCCAGCAATGCACGATCAAGACACGCAGTACCAAGTCTTTTTGGAGTGTTTCATAACCAGCTCCTTTACAAAGAAGCGTTACTCTGAGAAATGACTTGGAAAGTACTCTCAGTTTCTTCTGTATGCATATTAAGGTAGATAATGTGTCTTCAATTTAATAATTAAAAATGGTGGTTTATTTTTCATTTTTGTTGTGGTGCGAGATTTTTTTGTTTTTATTTTTTTATGCCTATTAGTTTTGCAAAGATAACACAACTCAGAATGAACTTAAAACTCTCCTTACTTATCTAAACGTCTCACCTGTGCAGGTCAGTTGAAATAGTTGTAATTGCACATCTATTACAGTGCAGAATCTTTGCCAGTGAAAGATGGAAGAAGTTCATGTAAGTGTTAAGCATGACACTTATTAATGCTTTTGTTTTAATTTTTAAATGGGAAAAATGGAACTGTTTGATACAAAATCACTAAGAGGAGAACATGGAATTCATTGGTATTAGAGAAACTCTTCAGAGTAGAAGAGCCCTTCACTTGCTTATGTTTCGGGTGTAATAAGGCTTGGTTTATCAATCTATCTCATACCAATCAGTGAATAACAAATAGTAGTTATCATTTAAAGCTATTACCAATTATGTTTATAAACTTCAAATACAAGTAGTATTATTAGAGCTGAAATAATGCGTGCTTCTTTTCACATTGCTATTCCTTAAATATTAATCTGTTCAAGTTACTAGCCTCTCATTTCCTCACAGCTAAATACCTTCCTTCAGGCTGTAACCTAGTCATCAGTTGTATCAGCTGTGCATTCCAGAAAACCATAGTCATCCTTTGATCTGTGAAATGTAAAGTTTGGAGCAGCGATGGTAGAGGTGCTTGCTTTTCTTTGGAACTGCTTTCATCAATAAATGTCTTTTGGGTAATCATTTCATAAACTGTTCAAAAACAAAAAATGTTTTCATAAAATAGAAATGGTATTTTAAAAAAAAAATCAAGCAAAATTCAACCCTCCTCTCAAACTTCTGCTTCCAGCTGTTACAGTATAGATCAAACAATCCTGAATGGAAAAGCTTGCTTTAATGTGTTTCTTCTACTGCATTGTTATAAATATGGCTGAAACTACATATGCAGTGTCTTGATAGCTCTTCTCTGTCATTCTTGTAGCTTTGTCTGCTATTGCTCACTTTTCCTTTGTTTTGAACAATGGGTTGTGACAGCATATATTTATTTAATCATTATAAATTTAGTTGGTGTTCTCCAGTGACCCTGAGATTTCAAAGAAGCTTTTAAGTATCTCCCTAAAATATATAAAAGAATCAAGTCCAAAAAGAGTGATGAGCTTTCAAATCTTCCCTAAAATCTCAGTAATATTAGTGAGAATTGTCAGGGCTAATGTATCTCTTTCTTTGTTTTCAAAGTTAACTGGAAAAATCTAGTGTTTTAAATGATACCTCTATATGTACTCAAGTGATTCCTTGAGTTGAAAATCTAAGAAGATGCATTTGTCTGAATTGTGTGCTGAACTGTGTGTTGTACAGCTATTCAAGAGAGCATTTTAGATTTTCAATTTGTTTTCAGATCTGAGTTGTTCCTCTCTTGGTCCTGTACTTTTTGTGTAGTGAAATAACAATTTATAATTTTAGTATTACTGTAGAACTGTGGAGCTGCATATTCACAGTGCCAGTGTCTCTCCCTTCTGCTTATGGTTAGAAATTATTTATGGGCCAGGGTGAATTGAATTCACTCTTACTCCTTCTTCTAGGCTTCGTCAAAACACGTAAAGTAAGGGTGGTTAAATCGCTTGCTTTAATTCTGTGGAACACCTGAAGAGGAAGAATAACTGGTAAAGGTGTGGTCTCTGTCAAATCAGTAGCTCCTGAGGCAGTGCTAGAAGAATACACCCTGTTCAGAAGTTTGAGTGTAGCAGTGGTTGTGAGCCTGGTGCTGCACTGGCAGATGTTATTTTACTACACAGAGTACAGGACCAGGAGAGGAAACTGACTATCAATGAACTTTAAATGCTATGGAATGCTGCATTAACCCTAAATGACTTCTAATACAGCAGGTGTAAAAATGTGAAATGTGTTTAGGTTAGAGAATGTATTGCTAGAAGACCAATCTTTTGTCTAGCTCTTTTGCGGGTAGGAAATCCTGCAAATAGAAAGACTTTCAAATAGCATTTTTCACAGCTGTTGTAGAATTAGCCAGCAATAATCATAACTGGGGAATTTGAGTGATTTGTGAGTTGATAAAATAGTTGGGGATGTTAACATCCCCAATGTAACTTTATTACAGTGCAGCAGAGGCAAAGGATTTTAAAATGTTGAAGTATTTTATTTCTTTTCATATTGCAGCATTGAGAATTTATTTTGTCAGCCTTTACCCTGAAGCTGCAGAAAGGAGTTTTTCTGAAGAAACAGGAGGTAACAACCTGATTCCTGCAACTGAGGCTGAAAGATGAACACTAATTTAGGGCTAATGTCATGAGTTAGCCATGCTAATACTGTATAAAAAAACTGGAACAGTACAGTATGGTAGTATGTTCAGAAGTATGATTAACTTGCTTATCTTTGTTGTAAACCCACCCCTAACAAGCTTTTAAGGAATTTTTTTCAAAAATTCAAGTACATCTATAACAAGCTAGCCTGGGTATTAGGAGCTGTAGATTAGAATTGAATCAAATATATATTACAGTGAGAAGCATGAGAAATGCAGTATATTCACAGGAGTGTGATAAGTTCTTGGAAGGATGTCAGGATGGTTGATGAAGATAAGGACGGGATGGCACTAGGGGGGAGGTTGTGTGTGAATTCCTTTATGCTATTAGAGACATTCTTGCTATGTTCTCAGACACAGAACTTCAGTCATGTGGTAACATGTTTAGTGATAGCTCGTGAATGCATGTTAACAAATGGGTTTTTTATAATACAGCTGTCATAGCCACTGCTGTTTTAGTTCAACCTGTACCCAAACACTTGTGGGAAATAAAAATTAGCCATCTGCAACTACGAGACTGCTGAAAGCAAAGGCAAATGCAGGGCTGCTTAGGAATGTGCTCTGTCTGCTAAGGGATTTGTTAAATATTGATTTTGAAGCCAGTAGAAGAGATTCATTTTGGGGAAGACTGTGCCCTGAGTTGCTGCTCTTTTTTGTGGTCCTGTTGGAAACTTATAGAAGAGGGATGCAAGTCAGTTGATGTCTGAACAGATTCTTGAGGGCTCTGAGCAATGAAATACTCTTTTGATAATTTAATCTTCTTTTGTTTTGGGAACAGGACTTCTACATAAACAAGAAATACCAGACCTTGCTACTTTTTTTGTTGTTGTTCTAGCTGGAACAGCCTACGAGATGCCCAATTCTTTCCTAGCTTCCTAGTCATATTGATGCTAGCTTTGATTTTGTGTATCTTGTATGCTGATTTTTCAGAGGATGGAGTTTACTTCTAGTTTTATAGTTTTAGTTCACTTGTGTCTTTTTTCCATCCTTCTGAAAATGGGATGAGGAAGACAAACATAGACTAGGTTGGGGTATTCTGTCTATGTGGCCTTTGTAAAAGTGAGGAAGTATTGGTGCTGTTTTGCATGGACATACGGAAATGCTTACACCTACCACTATTTGTGAGAATGGTGTCTGTCACTAGGGATGGTAGCTTGAAATCACAGAACCACTGGGCTCAGACTGACACTCAGTAATTACTTTCTTATCATGTCTGTGGCCCAAGCATCCTGTCTGAAAGCCCTGATTACTTCCTTTGAACATTGTTCTTGATGTTTGTGGTATTCTTGTCATCTGACTTTCACCCTACCTTCCCCTTGAGAAAGGCATGGTAAAGTTCTTTCTAGTTACGTGTCCTTAACTCTTCTGGTATTCTTTGATCCCACCCTGTTTAGGTAAGTCCACAAACTGCATTGCCTGTGAAGTTAATCATTTTGTTGTGCATTGTCAAGCTTTCATCTGAAAGAATTTGCTGCTGTAGAACACTGAATGCAAATGGCAGCTGAAATTCAGAATTTGCTTTAAACAAACACCGTATTTTTAACTATCTGTTATCTTCTGAAGGTAATTCTAATAACAGTTGGAGATAGCTGCCTATTCCCTTTCTGGAAAAAATGCAATTCTTCATCTACAGTAAGGTTTAATTTTTTACTGTGCCAGATATGTTATATTTACTGTAGTGCTGACTTCTGGAGTCTAATCCTCAAGCTATTGTAAATGCACCATAAGGCCAGATAGTCAGACTCTGAAACTTTTCAATTCTTTGTGCTTGCTGGTCTGTGAGAAAGTTTTAGGGTTGACTGAGAGGGGTCTGTTGTTGCAGTTTTGTTCATTGGCTTTCCCTGCTTCATTTCTGTAACTTACTCCTGCTTCTGGGAAGATCAGATATTAATTTAACCCCCCCTTTCTGTATTTTCATTTGAATCCCCCACAGAACCAAGGCAATTGCTCCTTTCTTAGTGATAAGTCTCCTGCTGCAAGTGACTTTTAAAACAAACAAAACCCCACCAATGAACACCTACAGATAATTTTAAAAAGGGAAAAGGAGTTTGAATATCACTTAACCCTTGAATTTCCCAGATCTCTGCTGAAAGCCGTGACAGCCAGAGACTTTATGTAGCATAGTGATAGCACAGGCAACTGTTCTAGTAACTCCTTGGGTATGCAGAATGTGATTGTAAAGCTTCATGACCTGCTGCTCACTGTTAGTAACTATGGTCACGTTCACGTTTGAATTTGCATGTGGAATAATCCCGAAGCAGCCATAAAGAGAGTTGCAGTTGTTTGGCTGATGAGCAGTAACTCATTTGACTGTGCTAACGTGTCTGCTATGGGCTGACCTAATCTGCACAGTTTTGAAGTCTGCCCCAGTTGTGGGGATAGGGGAGAGAACAGCACAACCAAGCATTTTAAAAGCAGGTGCAAATGTGTACATAGGTTACTGCAACACCAGTCTCACTGTGGTGTTAGGTTAGTTATGTCAGGCTTGATAGTTCACCAGCAATCTAACTAGATTCAGTGGGGTTTTTGTAAGTATGGGCAACAGAAGAGCTTGCTTTATTGTTCCTTTCTCTGAAATCACAGATTTAGTTATGAGGTAGCTCTTCCAAACTGGAGAGATTATATTAGAGGAAAGTATGAAGGTTTGAAAGCTGAACAAGTTGCCAAGAAACATGAGTGTCAAGTGGGAGTAAGAGATGGTCTTCTGATAGCTAGTGGCAAAAAGCTGCAGAAAATTATAGAAGAGGCATGTCCTACCACCATGTTGAAGAGTGCTTGGAGAAACAGGTGAACCTAGGGATGCAGAGTTGTTGAAGATAGGGGCAAGAGCAGCATGGCTGGGTGTGTCCCAGGTGGCTGGCCAGCCACCTGAGGAGGGAGGCCAAGTGTGGTCTGTAAGTGCTGAGTTATAGGAAGCCCTTTAAGAGCAGATGTTGTGGTGTATAAAGTGCAGGAGCAAAACTGGGGGGAGCTCAAGGTGGAGCTGGAGAAATGCAGAACAGCTGCTGTAAACTGCTCAGGTATGGAAGGGAGAAAGAGCAGTGACCAAAGAGGAAAGGTGGGTCATTAGGGGTATCTGTGTGGGCTTCGGTGTTATCTTTTACGACATGAAGCAGGTTTGTCTTGTGTAGTGAAGGGGAGATAAAAGACAGTGGGAGATGAGAGAGAGGCGTGAGTGCTGAGCACAGGAGAGATCAGATATGTGTCAGAGGCTGATCTGGTAAGTAATAATGGCACGTAGTCCTTCTGTTTTTTAGAGGATTATTATTTTAAAACACGACTGGAAAAGATTTCATTTTGTGTATGTATATATTCACCTTGAATATGAGAAGCTGAAAGAGAAGGCCTGAGTTTTAAGAAAAACTAATTTTTTAGATTATGGCTATTTTGAGCAGCCTCCAACACAGAATTTTAATATAATAAATCTCCAGCATGCTTTCCTTGTTGGAAACACTTGTGCATATTCATTTCCCAAAACTCTCTACTAAAGAAGGTGCATTTCAAGAAACCAGATAATAATCTCATTAAAATGTGATACTGTGTAGAAAAAGGTAAATAATAGGTTAGTAGTTTGTATACCTAAGAATTTAGTTCTTGATTAAATAGGCTACCTAATCAAATACCTAATTGTAATCACTTGAGCAAAATGCCAGTAGTGTTACACAGGTGCTTAACCAGGCATATGCTTAAGAACCGTACCTACCTAAGGTGGGTTTGAGAGTGAAGTTGTGTAATATATTCTCCCAATACTACGCTGTCACCTCAGTTTTAATAACTGGTAAGTTTTCTGCCCTGTTTTCATTAAAGCCATATGACTTTGTAGCTGTTAGCAGAGTTTGTTTTCTGCAAATCTAATGACCAGTTGATTAAAAGTACTCCTTAATGTCCTTGCTTATACTTGAAGAGTATCGAGTTTTATGTTAGTACATTTTGGTTGCAGTTTAGTCTTTTAGGACTACCAGATGTTAATTTTTTTATTACACGTTGCGACATCCTGAATATATTTAATTGTAGAACTCTTAGATATTTTATTAAGACTGTATTTTTTAAAATAAAATTAATACACATTTTTTCAAGCTTTAAGTGAAATTACATGCAAATACTTTTTTTTTTTTTTTTTTTGATGTGGAGGACACTCCTTCCTTATTCATGTTTCATTTGACAAGAGACTGTTTGAACCCAGTCATGCAGACCTTTCAACCATAGTTCTTGCTGATCTCCACTGCAACTGTGATTTATACCAGGAATGGGGAGTTACATCCTTTTGTAACACAGAATTATGAAATCTACATAAAAACCTAAATTGTGGTGGCTAATTAATGAACAGAAAGGATTGGTTGCTTTTTGTTTATTTGCATTCAAATCAACAGCTTTGAGTCTCTGACAGAAAACCAGATCTACATAAGCTGCTTCAAGCAGATTACAGATAATGTGGTTGGCATATTAATCCAGAGCTCTTGGTGGATGTTGACAACAATTTCTAGAACACTGTCCTGTGTTTCCTTAAGAACTCTCTATTTGGGATTTATTTTAGGCTATGAATAGATGTTGTTTGTGGTTTTATGTGGTTATTTGAGCAAGGAAGGTTTGTGTTGTCCATACAGTATGGCAGATCAAATAGTGTAGTATTGTTGGTTCTTCAAGTCTGTATGTTTTTCAAGATATTCTAATATGTATTCTGGTGTTTAAAAAAATCTTCCCTTTCCTAAAATGTCTTCCTCTTCTGCAGTTGACATACATTACAAATTAAAATGAATAGAGTTTTAAAAGATGGGGATATTTATAAAACATAAAAGATTTGTTACAGTAGTGGTCTAAATTGTTAGTTATGGGACAGGTTTTCTCTATGTATTTTGAACTACAAGACTCGTAATAAAGCAGATAGGTACTCCTACCTATTTAAAAGATTAATTAGCATAGGTTTAAAAATTATTTTAGAAAAGGAAGAACAGCCTTTTCACTTATTTAAATGTTTCAGACTGTGTTTGGATAGAAATGAGAAAAAGACATAGTTTAAAAACAACCCGTCCCAATTTAAAGTTTTTGGTGTTGAACACAGAAGCAGCAAAACCAATGAAAATGTTTGGCGTAAGTGATAGTTGGTAGTCTAAGCGAAGAAATGTTAACATAATTTGTCTGTTAATAGAATTAATGTTAGTAGAACTTAACAATTTTAGGACTGGTAGATGTGATGCTTTCTTTTGTAGTTGAAGCCAAAAGACTAGAAATACTACTTTAAAAAAAAGTGACTGAGAAGAAGAAATGATGTGCCTGCTGCTGTCATTGAGAAGCTGGTTTGCTGCATCATCAGATCTGGTTCTGCAGCATGGCTTGGGACTCCTGCAGGCCTGGCTTGCTTTTCTGTGGAACGTCAGCAGCTAGTGTATACACGGAGATAGTTTTGTTTCTTCTTATGATGCTACCCCAGGTGTAGCTTACTGCTTATCTGGGAGATAATGGTAGGATTATATTTTTAAGCTAGAACTTGGTTCAAGGTGAGTGACAATTCACAAGAAGTACATGGCAGTCCTTGAGGAGTTCTGTGATCCAGTACTTCAGGACTTGTTTAAGTAGACTGAAGCTTAGATGAGGCATTACTACAGTTTGCTTTTTGTCCTAGTAGGCAAATACTTCATCACAGGACTGAACCTGATGTGTGTCCTGCAGTCTGGGGCTGGATTAATTTTGCTGCTTTAGCAGAAAAGTTCTGCTGGTCATAGCTGGAGCATCTCAGTGTCTGTTCTCCAGATTTCAAATTTTAATGAACATCCCCCCCCCGCTCCCCCAGTTCAATTAAAATTATTTATTGTTAAAAACAAATTTAAATCTGAAGATTGTTCACCTGCTATGTAGCTGTTGATTTAGTTTTGCACATGTTTGTTATACCAGGCATGTTTAGCTGTCCCAGTTATTTTATGTTGAAAAGTCCTTGGTGGATTGTTTGTGACTTTAAGGAAAACGAGCTGTGCAGTTAAATTGTGCTGCATAAGTAGTTGTCTGTTTCCAGTACTTGTCAAGTTTTGATACAATTTGTGTTCAAGTATATCATGATCTCAATGTATTTTTCATATTGGTCTCTCTAAGCTAATGTTATTTGCAATTTTTTAGATGAAGAGTTCAGGCAGATCAAGTAGCCTGTCTGTGCTACAGCTGGAAATTCATCCTGATTCCTCTAAATCCTAGGCTGGCAGCCTAACCTCCTAGATCCTAGACGTCAGTTCCCTTAAGATACAGGCACCCAAACCCAATTTTAAGCTGTATTTAAGCTCCCTCACATGCTGTAAGAAACAATATAGCTCTCAGCTTCTTCTCTTTCTGTGTTTTGTGGCACTGAGTATTGTGTCTGCAAGGGGATGAACATATCTCTCTATTCATGCTGAAATCCCATGCATGAGCTAGAAGCTGCACGTACTGCACATCTCTGCTTCGTGCACTTGTAAGATGGAATAGAGGTTGCAGCTATAATTTATAATTAAATCAATTTGAAATGTTGCCCACGTATTCCACTCTTTTTTGTTAACCTTAGTATCTATAGTAACAAAGATTTTGTGAATAAGGAACTGCCTCAGTTGCACAGGAATGTGTTCACTGGTCCTGTTAAATGTCATTTTTGTTGGTGTTCCTTGAATTAACCTCTGTTAACCTCAGGTGCAGCAGCTGTTCCTAAAAAAGGATGTGGCATTTCTTGTGTAGTAGCTTGCATCATGTTGACAAGAGAGGAAGTGATGCTGTCACCGAAAACCAGGAATAAACCTCGTAACGCCAATGCAGTGTTAAAAGGCAGGCATTCTTATTGCAGTGCTGAGTGCACGGGGGATCTCTCCACCTAGCATGCCTACCGTTGAGACAAAAAGCACAATATTTAGTTACTATAATTATACATATTCATGCCTTTTCCTGGAAAAGGCTGTCATATGCTAAGGAGTTCTTGGAACTTGGTTACATGCTTCCTGCCTTCTTGCACATGCCCATTGGTTTGAGTCAGTGGACTCCAGGGGTCCTCCAGTGCTCTTTGGGGGTCGTGCTTCATTGTCCTTGCAGGCACACACAGTATTTCCAGTCTTATGGAAGGTGTTCCACCTGTCCAGAACGACCTGATTAATCAGTAGATTAAATCAGTAGACCTATTGTCCAGTTGGACTGGGCTGTACAAGGAGTGCAGCGGCACTTCTCATCACCATGGCTAGTTGATTCCATCACCTCGGTAACAAAAAGTTAGAACACATTGAATGCTCTGGTTAACAATACAATTCCAAATGTTGCTCTTGGGACTTATGTATAGTCTTTAATACTATTATGTGAAATGATATGGTTATGAAGAATATAAGATTTATTTTTTCACTTGAAACATGAAAAGCATAATTTGCCTCATTTAAAAAACAAATAAATTTTACTTCCCCCGTCCACCAAACACACACTTCCAATACGCCTTTTGCACAAACAGTTGTGATGACTTTGGTTGCTTAAGGCTATGTTGCATGTGGTTGGTCATCCTGACTGCTAACCAGTTGGAGTGGTACCCCATGAGCAGAGAGCACTGTCGCTCAGTGTGCAACAAGGATTTGACCTGACAGTTTTACAGTTGTGCAACACATGGAGGCTTAGGGCAACAACAAGGGGCACGAGGAACTGTGTGGCAGAGACCTGTGCTGTTTGATCCTCTTGCCTCTGCAGAGAAAAATGTATGATGCTCTTGTCAAGGAAAACTGAAAAGCTGTTTTTCACGTTTTTTTTTCTCTTCTGCATTACTTCAGACTGGCTGGATGGGGAGCCATCTGTATTCTTGCTTTATTTAAAGGCATCTGAGTAACCAGTTGTGGTTTTGTGAGGGAAATGTATTAATTTATTGGAAGCCATTTGGTTGGTCTTTGGTAGGTTATTTTGCCTTTCAAAATGAAAATGCTTGCATTTTGGACTGTTGAACTACTTATGCTCTGCTGTAGATGGATGTGGGGCATTCTGTCATCACCTATTTAATGCTGCTGTCTATAGTAACTATATTTTTTTTTCAAGGACCTAGTGAATTCACATGTGAAGTATTTCTGATTTCATCAACACTAGGACAAACTGCATCATGAAAGTGTTTTGAGAGTTTACGTGTCTGATTTGCTGCATAGTACAAGTGATACATGGTTATTTAGTAGGGATGCTGAGTAGATTTTCTTGGTTGTCTTGAAGATTGTTTTGGGTTTTTTTCTATATAATTCATTCTCTGTAAATGATACAAGATGAAAAGTCAAAAGTGGCTGAGTTGGGAGTAGATAAAATATGCTATATGAAAAAGTGAAGTAATGCAAACAGCTAAACAGAAGGAAGGTCTTTGAATGATTTTGAGGGTGATTCAAGAGTTTATTCATTAGCATAAAAGAAGTTTTTGTCTTTTTTGCTTATAACCATAGGTATGGTTGCTTTTCTTTTTGTAGTGGTTGGAACTTGGAAGATCTACTGAATTTCTTATTACATGTTTTCTGCTTTGATCCTGTATTATTTTGTTCCCCCAAAAATGTTGGGAATTATTACCTGGAGGCTTTCAGTTATAGCTTGTGGCTTGCTTATCTTTGTCATGTAATAATGAAAGTTCAGCTCAATTTGCCTGTTATTCTCAGTTATCCAAGCACTTTGGTATTTCTTTAATAGTGGAGGAGGGTTTCCCCTTTCTGTCACCATATAGAATATTGAATTTAGTGGTTTTTCACATGTGCCTGTTCCCTTAAAGCAGAATTTACCTGACCTGTTGCTGTTAACTAGGTGCTAAAGCCTCATCCTGTTGTAGAAGCAGTGACTTGTAATTTCACACTTCACTACTCTTCCTGTTCCTCTTGCAATGTACATACATCAAGCTACTCTGTTTACATGTGCTGCCATATTGCTGGTGTGTTTCAGAACTGTAATATGGGTAGGTAAGCCATATCTGATAGAGGTGAGGAGATGAGCAGTGGATGAATAGCTTCCCTGACAGCAGCTCCTCTGGCTGCTGTGCATTGCTGCTGCATGCAAAGGTACGCGTGCCTAACCTTTGGCTCTTAAAGTACCTTCGCTTGCAAACAGGAGGAGCAAATGGAGTTGGCTGGTGCTAGGTGTCACTCACTTCCTTCTGCTCTGTTAGCAAGGACAGTATCTGGAAGGTGGGAAGAAACAGGTGGAGAATTAAGAGACAGAGCTAAGCATTGGAAAGAGGCTGTGAGCAATAGCAGGAGGAATGTGAGAGACTGGAAAACAAGGCAAGAGAAAATCCAAATAACAGATAAGGGGAAGGAATGAGCTGAATCTGAAAGGAAATTGCTATGGGGAGTGTGTGTATAGCTAAAAAACAGCATTCGTGGAAAGCATTAGTGTTTTCATCAACAAAAGCATTAAAGTTAGCAGTTCTAAATGCTGATGAAGTCATGTCCAAGGTTCTGTGTGTTGTGGGGTTTTTTATTATTTTAATGGAAAAAAATATTTTGTAGAAGCAGCAGCCTCATGTATTCAGGCAACTTAATAGTAGTATATTATTGCTGTTCCAAAGCTTTTAAAATGAAGACTTTAATTGCTACTGGGTGAGCTGAAATAAAAACTAATTTTGCGTTTGATTTACCTGTGTCAGTCGAACACTGAATAGTGGATTAAAGGCAGGAGACTGTAGATAAAGGGGGGGAAAAGTAATTGAAGACTAGGATTTAAAATAAAACTTTAAAAAAGACTCCATAGTGCAGACTAGCAATTGGAAATCCCTTAAGAAAAGCTTTGTGGTTTGGAGAGTTGGGTGATACGTTTCTGGCAGCTGTGAGACAGATCAAGAGATCACTGTGTTCCCCCAGAACAGGTTCTTGTGAACTTGTGGTAGCTCATGCTTGTGAGAGTTTGGGCTGTAGCTTGAAAGGAGCTGAGGGATCTGTTTCTGTCTATAGTTTTATAGACCTGGAAGAGCCTTAGAGCTGAATAGCCTTTGGTGAATTCCATCAGTTCTTGTTCATCTTAATTTGACACTGCTTTGGCAAGGAAAATTTGAATCTAAGACTTTTCAAGGAGGTATTGCTACTATGGTTGGTCTTCAGTGCTTTAGTTTTTGTCTTATGACCTCCTTAAAGTGGTCTTTTTAGTCTGTTGTGAGCTCTTGTTTTTAATGAGCTTGTAGCATCTCCTGTTTACAGTCGAAATGCTTTTGAAAACAACTAGCTGGTAGGCACAGTAACCAGTTGATGAGAGAAGTTGTGAACAGTGCTTTGTTTTCTTTAGAGGTGGATTTAAATGCAAAGTCTCCAGAATAAGTGAACAACTTCTTGTTACCTTTGGGGCTGTTTACTTTTTATTTGACTGGCCATTTATTACTTAATCTGTGGCCTCAAAAATTTAGCTGGGAGGGAGATAACTGAGCTTGCCATCTCAAGGTATTATGTGGTCTATTGCACATGTACTGCAAACAGTAAACACAGATTGGGTTCATGTATTGTTTTACAGACCAGATGTTAATAGGCACCATCCATAATTAAATGCCTGGAGCATTTCTCCTTTCTGGCTTGGATACAGAGGGCTCTCTAGAGCTGCAGAAGGGGAGGTGTTCAACAGTCTTACTCACATGTTTAGTAGGAATATGTGATAAACTGTGCATCATGTGTCTTAAACTACCTACAGTAATAATGTTGCTTATTTCTTAAGAGGATGTCATTCCCTGTGGATATGTTGAAAAGGTTCAGTCACGAGGACTTGGAGAATTTAGCAGAAGAGTACATGTCTGATCTTCGGAGTGGAAATCCAGACCGTTCGGAAGTCTTGTATCTGCCAAAGCACGGCAAAGTAAGAACTAGCAAATACCTTAGTCCCAGTTTCTTGATATACTTATAGATTTAAGAGATATAAAATACCCAATCTGTAACTATTGAGTTACATAATTATTCTAGCAAAGCTTTTATGTTTTCCAAAATCCTGTTTATATGTTAAGCTCTACTTTTTTCATTCTATAGTTGGGTTTAAACCTCGGTATCAGTAACTATTTGCTGTGTCTAGGCAAGGGATCTGTATGCATTAAGTAATTAAAAAAAAAAAAACCCTTAACATTTCAACTGATGAGTCAAGCTCTTTCCTAAAAAGTACTCACATAGTCACAAAAATCTGTTGTCATAACTAAGGGGCTCATGATTTACTAAAGGTATCAGCAATTGCTCTTTTTTTTTTTTTCTGAAATATTCCCTGCTGTTGTTGGGAGCTCTACTAGAGGCTGGCTGTGGCACCTCATGTTTTAAGCACTTATCACTGTATGATAAGTTGGTCAACGATGGTTCTGTCTAGATGAACATTTCTCTTTGAACTAGTGCCAATAAAAACAATGGTGTATAACTTCAATGAAAAAAAAGTGAGCTGAGAGGATTGTCTGTGGGAACAAAAGATCAGTGCTGCAGATTCCTTGGCAGAAGCACAGTCTTGAGTACTTCCCTACATTTCTGTGGGTGCTGTATGCCTAAATACTTGTTTGTATTAACATCCTCATTTGTGGCATAGCATATCATAATCTTAAAGTGGGTAAGAAGGTCTGTTTACCACACAATTAATGTCTGTCTAGTTTTTATGCATTAATTAAATACTGAAAATGTGAGTTTAAGTATTTCCACATAGGAACTTGACTCCTGAAAAATGGATTGATTTGACCCTTCTCAAGTTGTTCCTGAGGAGAAATCAAGCAGACAACTTTGGAATTTCTAAAATGTGTGCAATTTAAAGGAAGAAAACCCTTTTGAATCCAGCCTCCCCAAATTAGCACATTAGGGCTTGTGTTAACAAACTGCAGTTTTGCTGTGTCAGTTTGTTCCTATGCTTGACTACCTACCTCACTTTTCTGTTGGCTCTGACAGCTTGCATAGCTGGGGCAGTTGAACATACTGCTGGCTCTTTGCACACCTTATTTCAGTTGTGCATGTAAATGCAAACTGCTGACAGCAGAGAGCTCTGCCAGAGCTTGAGAGTCAGAGCTCTTTAGAATGTAGTCTGTGTTTAGGAAGAAATGTCTAAAGGGCGGGCCAGGGTCAGATGCTTCTCCTTTACAGTTAACTGTTAAAACATTTGCTTTTCAACATTTGGCTTGATAAACATTATCTGTATATTTACTAAAATTGTTTTAGCAAGAATCTACTGAAGTATTGTACACTCTTGTTTCAGATTCCTATTACCTTGTCAACTGTGGGCTTTGTTCCTCTTTATGGTGAAGAACAGACACACAAAGTTCTTGCTTTGTTTGCACCAGGGGACTCACTCACAGGTTTCGATTTAAGATTACAATCTGTATTGCTGTTTCTTTTTCTGTGACAGTACATGTAATGAGGCCCTTGCTCATTCCATGCTAGTGTAACTCATAACTTTGCCACTTTTGCATTTGATGTTCACTGCATTCTTGTTCCCATACCATTACTCTTATTGTGGATTCATGTACACAAGTGATAGAACTTTGCATGATAATCAGAGTAGAACTGGACCCATTGAATGCAGAAGCTTTGCAGCAAAATAATGTGGTGCTCACCTGAATACAAGTAAAATGTGTATCTCTTGATCTCTTTACGTACACCTCACCTTCCAAGAGGAATTTATTGAGCATTCATATCATACATTAATTTGTCCATGAATTTAGAAGCTCCTTATTAACACTGATTGATCAGCATCAAGTATAAATTTGTCTTTAGTTTTAGGTCCTAGCATAGCTCTGGCTAAGGTGACATCTTAGTGATTTGTTTTTTTTTTTTTTTCCCTTCCAGTCCTCCATGTTTCATTCTCTTTCCATTTAATACCATGTATATGATTGCCAAGTTTGTCACAAATGCCCAGAGATCAAACTCTTCCCAATTGCTAATCACATGTCCATCAGCCATTTTACATTTGTATGAACTCCCGAAAACTTGAATGGCTTCAATATCAATATCCATTAGCAATGTAAAACTAAAATACACATATGAATGAGACTCCTCTTGTAAGGCCCAGTTTTTAGTGGAAGGAGGTCCTAGAGCGCAGTGATGAAGGATGGTGCTTACGCCTGAACAACAGTTCCTGTATGTCGTACTGCACAAAGTCTGCATTTCATTGTATTGTTCCTGGTTTTCAAACAAGTTTTGGACTAGGAAGTATTGCACATGGGGGGGTGTATAGCACCGCATTTGTTGTGGTAGGGTAGTAGGAGCTGCATTTATATAGTGCCAGCTAGAACATGCTTAACTTGGTTACTACAGTATTACTTCTAATTGTTAGCAGCTTTAATGAATGTTTCATTTGGAATGGTAAGAATCACTAACTCTTTATTTCCCCTTGTTTCTTTCAAGCTGTAGCCCTGTTTCTTGCTGACCAGTGGTGGTCAATTGATGACATTGTGAGAACATCTGCCCCTGCTAGACAGGGTCTTCATCAGGTAAAGCACTTCAGCATTCCCTTAACAATTATTCTTACGCTTCAAGATAATGGTAAATAATGGCAAATAGCTAGTGTGTGAGATGTCACCTGCTTTAATTTAATTCAGAAATGAGTTGGCTGTCTCATGTCAAAAGCAAGGTCAATGGGATAGACGAATAGAGGAAGGGAACTTAGTAGTGAACATAGTGTCCAGAGCAAGAGTGACTCTTGTAGAGTAGCTTCATATGTAAGCTATTTCAATGTTAATGATATTAAGAACTTTTTCTTTACTCTTAGAACATTGTATGTCTGACTGTATTGAAAAGTCTTAGTAGAGTGGTGCATTGTACCATAGCAGTACCTGTTGGTCTTATCAGGAGGCCAGTAAGCTAAAAATATTGTCAGGAACCTATTTGACAGAGGCAAGTTGGAGCTGGTAGCTTGCAGTGGCAAAACATGAGGTTTGCTTCATTGTTAATCATTGACCTTTGTTACCATTACTGACACCTATGTAGCATGGAGTTTTGTTTTTTTTCCAAAACTGGAAATCTGTGTTTTTCAAGGAGTGAAATTTATATCTGCTGATGGAATCTGTGCACTCATCTTTGATTTTTTTTTTTTTTTTCTGTATTTTAATTTAGTCTAGAGAATTTGGCATGTAGCCTTGTTTTCTGTGTGCTTCTTAATAGTAGGATGGTGATTAAATCAGGAAAACCGAATCTTTTATAGGTAGGGTAGCTGAGACTCTGGGCATTGGGAATAGCATGGTTCCTCCATTCTTCCTTCACAGTGGGTAGGATAGAGGTGAACTTAAATTTCATATGTAAAAGGAACCCTGCAGGACAGAAAAGGATATAGACATCCTTGTTTCATACCACAGGAACTGTTGTAACTAGTTCTTGCATGGCATCATGTCCTCTTCTCTGACACTCTGTCAGTGGTGATTGAGTGTGCCAAGTCCTGCTACCCTGTGAGCTCATAATTTCTCCTTTGTAGGACTCAGTTACCTGCTAGCCTGGGAAGTCTGAGGCTGGTGTACTGCTGTTGTGTTTAGTGAATATTTTGGTTTTTAACTCAAAACTACTTAAGAAAAATTTCCCCACTGCCCCACTCCCAGCACTTCTCTCAGCTTTTACCCACTGGATTAGGAGTGACATTGAAGTTGTGAAATTTCCCCTGTCTGTGATAGTGTTTTATACTTAATGTATTGCTATGGCTTCTGAGCACCTCCTTGCCCTCAAACCAACCCCAGAGCTTCATCCTGCTTTAGCACTTAGAGCTTCTCTTGACTCCATCTGCAGCTGTGTTAACTGGTGACTGAAAAATGAGATCCCTGGTGTGTGAGTATTAACTAACTTGACTGCTTTTGTAACATGTTCTTCTGTGTTTCCTTAGGTGAAGTCTATTGGAGAGAGGGTTGTTCTCTATGTTCTGAATCGCATTATCTATCGTACGCAAGAAATGGAAAGAAATGAGATCCCATTTCTCTGTCATGGCAAGAATGACTATGCTAAGATCTTGTGGAAGAAAGGAGAGGCTATTGGGTTCTATTCTGTTAAACTTAAAGGTAAAAACACTTGAATATTGTGGGATTGGGGGGGGGGGGAAGATAGGGAGCTTATTTGAAGAACATTGTATTTAGTAGACTTTACGAGCCTTGCAGGCCAAATCAATTGGTGTTTTCCTGAAATCATAAGAGGTCAGATTGCTGTTTAAAATTTCTAGCTTAAATACTTATGTGCTTTAGCTGTCTAAGAAAGTTCTACACTTTTAAATGTATTTTGTAGAATATAGAGAAGTCTAAGATAGGCGGTATACCCAGAAGTGTGGGTTTTTTTTCTGTGTGGTGTCTTTTTGTTTGGGTTTTTTTGTGTGGTTTTGGTGGTGTTTTATTTTTTTCTGCAGAACAGTTCTTTGATTGGGCTCTGCTTGGGTTTTTTTTGTTTTGTCTTTGTTTTTTTGACCTAGCTCCAGAATGCAGAGATTCTGTTTATCTGAAATGATTGTAGAATCAGATGTCATCATCACTTAAATGTTTTATAGCATGACAACATAGAAACTTTCCTCACAGGCATAAGATTCAGCTACACTTGATGATAACAAAAAGATACTCCATTTCCTTCCACACATGCGTTTCCTCAGAGATTACAGTTGAGCTGGCATGTTTGTTATTACTGTTACAGGCTTTCTGTTTTTCTAAAACATTATAATTTCTCTTCAGTTATTTTGGAATTTATTGTGGGTTTTTCTGCTGAATAAAATTTAGTGTTTGGGCAGGCTATTTAGCACATATAGCACTTTGTAGAATATGAATATTTGGATCAAGAAGAAACAGTCTGGCATTTTTATTTCATCTCTAGAGGGAGTTAACTAATTTGGGATTAATGATGGTACTGGAGGCTAGCTGGAGACTTTCCCCATCTAACATACATCTATGCCTTTGCAAACTGTTAAAATAGTAAACTGTCTGGGTCACTGACCTATTGTGGTCTGGCAGTCAAGATAGGAAAGCAGACAGCTAATTTGTTCTGATGGTTATATTTTTGTGTTTTCTGTTTTTAAGAAATCATGCATTACATAATTTCAGTATTTTTAATGTCAAAATTGTTGTCACGTTGTGTCACAAAGTAGCATTTACATTGCAGTGGTTTTTGTTGTGGTCTTACAAAGCTGGAAATCAGAGTAGTGATTCTACGTTCAGTGCAGAATGGGGATGCTTCTTTATGTGGCACTGAAGTTTTGCTATATTCATGCCTACTTGTTATTTCTCATGATGCCTTCTCATTTATTTGTCCTGAGTTAGCAAACACTGAAGGCTGATCTTTCTGGGCCTTATCAATCTTCAACCCATGTTTGATCATATGCTCTATTCTCCAAATAAGTAGTCTACCTGGAGAAAGACAACTCTGGAAACAGATGGTTAGGAAAGAATCCCAGAGAATACCCAAGTAATGTAACCTCTCTGCCCCTGTTTTCCTTGCTTGAAAAACAAAGATAAGTATGTTCATTGGCCTCAAATTTACAAGGTTGAAAAGACTAACTATGTTGTATCGACAACTGTATGTGTCTGGCCTTGTTATAGGAAAGGGCAATTTTTTGGCAAAGTTCAGTGAGTTGCAAAATGAGGGCCTGAAAATGGATTGGAGAATTGATGGGTTATCTTAATGCTGTTATATGGTGTCCCTTTGTCAGCATTGAGTCCATAGCTGTGCTTTGAATCCTCTGATGTGGTGTGTTCTTCTTGTCATGCAATCCCATGTGTTGTGACAGTCTGTTTGATCTTTCTTTCATTACGGATAATGTTCGTGGGAGGACTCCAATGTAAAGTGTCCTAGGATTTTTTATGGTTTCATTTAAAAAAATTGAATTACTGTTTCAGTCTTTAAACAAGAGTTGAATTACAGTCTTTGTATTTGTCCTGAGGAGTGATGTAATCTATATAAAGGTGCAATTCAAGAATTTGTTTCCTTTTCCCTCATCCCTCTTTCAGCTTCATTTTTAGTATAGTTTTCCTATGAAATTGTATAGTGAGATTTCAAAGTGAGCCTTTCCTTTCTAACATATTGGTCTGATATATCTTGGGAACATTACGAAGCTTGCCCAAAGAGCCAATAAATGGCTGATAGCAATTATTTATTTTTAATTAATATTATCAATTATAAAATTATATTGAAATTATAAAAATGCTTTGCAGTTACATAGCTTAATATATTTACAGTTTCACAATTATAGATTATGAAAGTCTTCATTTGAATAAGCTAAAATCCATGCAGCAGCACGTTAATGCTGAAGTACTGATGGATATTTTTTCACCTCCTATTTCAGGAAGCTTTTGTAGCTCTTACTGTCACCAGAATTATAAGCTACCAGTGCTAAACACAATGTTTGTAAGAAAGAGATATCGTGGGAAAGACTTTGGACTACTCATGTTGGAAGATTTTGTGGATTCCTTTCCTGAAGACTCTCTCGGCCTACGATACCCGCTGTCGTCCATCGCGTACACAGGCAAACTCTTTATTTTTCTGTTCTTTGTTCCCTCTTTACATGTCCAAATAGGTGCTGTCGTTCAAGTTCCATGTTTGTGGCTGCACCCTCAGGTTTTGTATTAAAAGTTTGGCTCTTCAGTGAAGATTAAAAATTCTGATTTGTTAAAGGTGGTGTGGTTGTTCCTGATTAGATTTTTAATTCTTTACATGAGATTAGATTATTGGATCTCTGTTAGCCTTCTGCTTTTGTGAAGTTTGCAACTGTATCTTCCCAAGCTTCTGGAATAGGCTGAGATATTGGTGTGATCTAATCTACATCTCTGTAGCACCTTTTTCTTGCTTGCTCCTAAGCCTCACAAGGTCATGTAATTCATGCTTTCTCAAAATTTCTGGTCAAACGGGCATACTAGGTTACATTTTATCTTGGGTGTAAGAACCCACAATTCTAATTTACAAGGAGAATGCTTAAGGCTTTTCCATTAGCAACCCAAAAAAGGTTACAGAACCACATACATTCTGGAAAGGATGTTGCTTGGGACTGTGTTCAGGCAAGAAGCACGCTTTTTTTGCCCTGTTTCTCAAGGTTTGTTCTACTCTTAGGCCATCTGCTATCTATGAACATTTCCATCTGTCCTTCTTAGCCACTGGAAATCTGCTTTTCCAAGTACCACTGTCTGTTGTTGGATTTGACTAATCTGGTTTGTTAGGCTTTAGCCAGCAAACTGTCTTGAGCAGAACTTATTTACTAATCCATTTCCCTGGCCAAGGAATGACATGGCAGGTATCTTGTGATGCATCAGTAGTGAATCAGGTGAAAAATGATAGTTTTCCTGGTAGCTACTACAGAATGTGAAAGCATGCCTCTCCTCAGAGATGTTTAGTATTTGTATTGGGAGAAAAGAGATGGAGGGACAGAAGAGAAAATCAGAAGTGAACAGTGGGTGGCTGACAAACCATGCAATGGTAATGTATTTTTATTCCTGAAGAGTGCTTTTCATGAGTGTCTGTAACATGGGGTGACAAAAATCACTTGGGTATATCCTCTACCTAAGAGCCCTTCCATACTGGATTAAGTTTTGTGATTAGCAGGGACAGTGACCAGTGGAGTTGTAAAACTCTCAAGTGAGTGTTTAAAGAAGAAAATCCCATCCATCTTAGTTTGCAGTTCAAGATACTAATGGAAAGTGTTTAAGCCTGAAAGGATTTATTGAGAAGGGTGAGTAAGATAAAGCAATACTGTGTTTATTTCAGATTAAACTGTTTTGTTGAACAGTTCTTTCTGTGGTGGTTTATATGTATGATGGAGGATTGCAAATTAATTTGATTTCAGATAAACTTTAAAAACTGAGGTACAGACAAGTATATAGTATGTATAATGCAGTGTTTTTTCTTAAATTTGTTCAGCTTGTAAACGGTATCTTGAGAAGTACCCTGGGGATCGTAACCTTTTGTGGGAAGTCGAGGGAGTAGGACATTGGTTCCAGAGAACTTCTGTTACATCTGTATTGCAAAGGGAAAACCTCAAAAGTGCAGGTATGGGTGCTTTGGTTTGTTTTCTGACATTCTGTAAAAAGTTGAACAAACGTTCCACAAGTACAACAGTGACTTCTGTGAACTATCAGACCCATGGAAACTCTGTCCTGAGATCTGCAAGATCATCTTTGGAATGGTTAATTGTTACATAAATATACTATAATTTTATGTTTCTTTCTTTCCTCTTTTAAATCTTAACAGGAGAGGCCTTGCAGAAAAAACATAAGAGTCTCCAAACAGACAATAATCTTCAGCAGTCTGCAGCGGTGTCTGAAGCAAGTGGACAGAAGAACACTGAGGTAGAAACACAGCTAAGTGTAAGTACGCAGACTGTTATCCATATATTAGAGAGGCTTGAGAGCTCCTCACCAGAGCGGAGCAGAGGGGCAGAATCCCCTCTGTTGACCTGCTGCCCACGCTGCTGGTGATGCAGCCCAGGAGGTGGTTGGCTTTCAGGGCCGCCAGTGCACATTGCCGGCTGAAGTTGTTCCTCATCCACCACCACCCCAAGTCCTTCTCCTCAGGGCTGCTCTCGAGCCATTCACTGCCCAGCCTGTCCCTGTGCTTGGGATTGCCCCGACCTACATGCAGGACCTTGCACTTGGCCTTGTTGAACTTCATACAGTTCACACAGGCCCCCCTCTCAATTTCTATAAAACAATACATTTCTGAATTTAAGAAACAAAGGATTTCAGCAGATTAGTATGATTTATCAACTGTCTGTTATATTTGCTTGATATTTCTATTTCAGGTTCTCAACAGTCCTGGGTTATACAGAATGTACAAGCTCTCTGCATATCTTCACTTTAAGTGGCAGCCAGTCTGACAGAAACCATGATTTTTACTACAGTGATACCTTTTTTTTGATTGCTTTGTTACTAAAAAAACAAAGTATGAAAAATGCTTTTTGTCCATCTCATTGTAATTGAATTCTCAAGTCCATGCTGTATATGAAGACAAATGCTTTTGTTACTTTTTGTGTGGGTGTTATCCTTCCTGTTCATGTAACACCAATGACTAAGCTGTGGTTAAAAATACCATTTTTTTTCGGAGGGGTGGGGTGCCCTCATCAATATAAAGGGTCTGTGCCACAGCTGTCAGTGTCTATAATTAGACCTGGGTTTTAGCAGCAGAATGTAGATGTGGCCACTTTTTGCTGGCCTTCTTGGGTAGTACTGGAAAGGAAGCTGGAAAGGCAGCAGAACACCCAGATGCTGGTTATTGCCAGTTCTAGACTACTTTCAGCAGCTAAGAAAGAGCAACATGCATAACTTTAATGTGTACAGCTTGTACCCACTCCATAGTATCAGGTGCTTGGCCACTGAGTCCCTAGCGAACTTGTAGGAAAAGATGAAATACTAGAATTGTAGGGAAAAAAAAGCGGCAAAACAGTTCTAGGGAGAGGGAGTTCAGACATAAGCAGCTGCCTCTTGTGCTGACTGCATGTAACCTGCATTATTGCTGAATCACTAAGTTCTGTTTTCTCTTGTCTGATCTCCTTTTTTTTTTTTTTTATGGGCTGCCATATTCTGTTGCATGCCATGATAACAATAAGACTACAAAATAGAATACAAATATAAAAATACATATATAAAAATAAAACTTACCTGTTAAATGTTGTCAGGTACTGTAGTGTAGTCCTTTGGATTTATACAGAAAGGAGAAGCAAAAGAGATTTCTAACATTTAATTATGTGGACACCTGTTATAAATGCAACCGTTAGGAAAAATACTTGGTAGTGTTTATAAAGACAGGTTATTTTCAAGTCTTGTCTTCTATGTTGAGGTCAAAAGTAAAATGTGGAAAAAATACTCATCCTTGTAATAAATATTAAACTCCACAAACCTGTTGAGAGATAAGGTACATACATGCAAGTATCATAAATTAAGAATGTTTGTAGCTGCACTTCTGTAGGATCATTACTATGAATTCATGCTTTAGAAAGATGCAACCACAGATAGGGAGATGAAGGTATTTCAGTCAATTCAGAAGTTTTTGGAATAACGTTAGCTTTTCTTTTGCTTCACAGGCTGATTTCCAAAAAAGTAAAGAATCAACAGATGTCTGTGCAAGCACATCTGAAGGTAAAAGTAACCTTGATTTTCAGTATTGTGTTAACTGTAGATTAATAGGTTAGTCTCTTTTACTGCTTTTAAACTTAGCATGTTCATCTGCAAAGTGTATAAAAACATGGCTTCCACTAAGGCCTAAGGTTCAACTCATAAACCTTGTAGAGGACTTCAGATAAAATTATTATGAGTCTTGGTAAAGATATTATGCATGTGTATTCAGGAAAAAAGTACCAGTGTGAAATGCTGTTTTACTTGCTTTCAGTTGCTTTAATTAAATTACTAGAAGGGGAAAATTATATGCAGATCTTAGACTGCATTTGTTCACTTCCATTTATTTTGTTTTGTTTCTTTACCCAAGACCCTAACGTAGCTTCCGTTTCCGTTCGGACACGAAAAAGTCACTTAAAACGTCCTAGGATAGGAAGAAATGGCCAGGAATCTGAACCTCCTCAAGGACGTGAGGAAAATGCTCTTCATGTGTCAGAAAGCAGGTAGAGGAGCCCATATTTTACTTATTTCTGTTTTGCTGTTTGGGCAGTCACAAACTAAATCAGTGTCTCACAGTGGGCTACTTGGTATTTCTCTCTTCTTCCTACTTTACTTGCTTGATTTTACAATAAGCCTGATGTGAAAAAAGAAGTTGAGACACCACTATGAAGAGTAATTGTACCAAACTGTAGTGCCCCTGAAAGCTCAGCAGATACTGGAAGTAACAGTAAGAGAACAGTGAGGGCTGAAGGTGTTCTGTTATAACTGTCTACATCAGGGTAAAAACATCTGTTTTCATACAGCATAGTTTCTTGTGGTAGTATAGTTGGACACGTATCCACAATGCCATGTGTGGTCTTTGGAGAAGTATCCCTTTCTGACCTCTTGTTATGGTGGCATGTTGCAGTGAAATACAGTCTGTTTAGTTTGGGAGCTGGCTACTGCTTCTTGTAGCTTCAGGGAGCCACCTGTTTTCAGACTAAAGCCCTTTGTTTAGACAAATTCTGCTTTAAAACTATTGTATCCAAAGTTGCATCCTGGGAAAAAGAAATCATTTCCAGTTTAAAGGATGTAATTCTGTGTAATAATTGTCAAATGGGGATGTGAAGAATTGTAGCACTTGCATGCCGTAACAATTCATTCAAGACAGGGCCTGAAGTACTAACTTGTACTGGCTTCTGTCCAGAAAGCAGAACTGTGACTATTTTAAATAAATAAATTTCTCTGTCCTTCCCCTACCTGTGTGTGAGTACGTGTATGCTCATAGACACACACTGCCTGCTCCCTTCCTCATGTCTCTCGCTCATTCTCTTCCAAAAAAAAAAGCCCGCTGCAACCCCAAAAACCTCTTTTGAAGAACTGATGATAACCTGATTATTTTCTAGGAAATCTCTCAAACTTGTTACATTAGGTTTCTTTGAACAAAATTAGTTGTTTGTTTTTTGGGGGGTT
Organism: Podiceps cristatus; assembly: GCA_000699545.1. NCBI lineage: Eukaryota > Metazoa > Chordata > Aves > Podicipediformes > Podicipedidae > Podiceps > Podiceps cristatus. Next base: position 26,213 of record JMFS01049172.1, read on the forward strand.
TTTTCCCCATGAGAAGCTGAGGTCTTCAGCTAGATACAGCCTAATTCTTGTGTTTAAATTGTGCTGTGGAACTACTGTCATGCACTGTCAGTGTGCTGCCCAAAGCTGGTTCAAACAGGCCAAATGGCATGGTTTGAAATTGCCACAGGTTGCAAAATTCTTTGCCCTGTTAATGCCAATAATTTGCTAGTTGGTATGTGAAAGGCAAAGCCTGTCAGTATTCACTGAATGTCAGTGTTTTGGGCCTTGCAAAATGAAGTCAACAAGGTGCCATTGCTCCTTTGAACAAAATGTGTAACATGGTGTTTGAGCAGAGCTAAGGGGAATCCTGATGGCAACAGGGCAGGATATCATCTTGGTTCTCTTTGTCCATGCACATTAGCAAATGCAGCAGTGTTCTGTTGGGGACTCTCTCCTGTGGAGCACCTTCATCTCAACACTGGCACCTGGGATAAAACCCTCAATATTGCCTTTATTATGAGATTGTGAAACAGCCTTCTGCAGATCTAATGCATGTACTTTTTTCTTTGCTTGTATGTAGTACTTCCAGTTCATCTAAGTTTTATCTTCTCAGAAATGGGAACTGAATGTTTGAGATAGTCTTGCTACTCATTACATGCATTAGAGCTTCATCTTTAGCTATTTGCTAACTTAATTTCTAGATCATAGAATCTTTGGCCATGACATTTTTATTGCCTTGACTTCTTTTCCAGTCATGGTCTTTGTAATATACATATATTCACTGATTATACAAACATACTTGCTTTTGTCACTACCTAATTTTAAACTGTTGCTGTGGTGAGGGTGGGATAAGTTGCTTCCTTTCTCTCTTCTTTGTATCTTCCAAATATGTAATGAAGTACTGCTTTCTAAATTTAAAATAACAAATTTCTGACTTCTGTCCTCATAAAATGGAAGTGAGATAGATGTCTTTATAACTGCCAAAGCAATTTTTCCTAGAGATGTTTTATTTTCCTAATGAGGAGTTAGTCATTTTTAGATGCATTTTTAGTTTTCTGGATTATTTCCTATGGCAAGCATGGGATACAGCACTTTATAACTGGTCATGAAAGAAATTCCCTGCTGAGATCACCAAAATTATGTATTAATCTAAAAGATTAAAGTATATGTCCTAATCCTGCTGCAGGCTGGAACTTCCTGTCCCTAGATCTGAAAGCTCTGAAGACTTAGTAAAAGTACCTGAGGTGAACAGTGCGGAGAAGGATGAGGAGATGGTGGTTGAAAATAAGGGCCAGTCTGTATCAGAAGCAGAGCTACATGTATCACCCCCTGAGAAACAGAGTGAGAAGGAGGTGAGCTGGATGTGATAGCAATAGCAGATAAACTTGGAATACAACTATAGTTTCTGTTAAGTATATTCCTCGATGCTGTGATCCATGTGATGATCAACTCTGATTTTCATACCAATACTTTGTTGAGAAGTATATCTGAGAAGCTAAGGCTAGTATAGTTTCAGGGAGTATTCCTTTATACTTATTTTGAGCAATAGCATTCATAGGATCTTTAGTAAGGTGAATTTCTAGCTTGTCTCCCAACCTAATTTTCTTACTTGATTTGTACTATTCAGATATTCTGGAGAATTGGAGTAAGGTCAAGATCTGATCCGGTATCTCCAATTTAAAAAATTTCTTTGAATTTATTCAAAGCTGGTATGCTTCAGTGATTACTGTTGGCTCTATTTACATCTCCATTTAAAGATTGCCTGCTTTGATGTTTAAATCCAGCTTTTATCTGCAACTTGTTAGCAGCTTGAATTTAAATCTCAGTACCTTTTGTGCCTAGCAATGCCTCCAGAGTTTTATGTTCTTACTGATCAGTGAGAAAGAGCATCTTACACTGTGGTGGGTTCAAGGAATGACTGCATCATGTATGCTTGAGATGCATCAAAATCGCTTGGCTTGGCTCCTTAGCAATGTAAGCTATGGTCAGAAATTTAGTGCAAATGACAACACCAAGCTAATGCTCTGGTTAAGTTAGCTCCTCTGCACTAAGCTCTGTTAGGATGCATTTCTAGGTACCCGAGCTATCTGCTTCTCACATTAAACTGTAAATTAGATCACAGATACACCCACTAGTATTGGGGAACAGTGGCTGGGCATAATCTTGACTTAGAAATGTGATTTTTTTAGGAAACTCCACCAGAAGCTCTTAATGGTGAGGTAACAGAAGAAACTGGTAAGACCTCACCTACGTCTGAAGAGGAAACAGCAAATCAAGTTCAAAGTGGTGAGGCAAAACTGCAGTCTGAGAATCAAGGAGAAGAACCCTTAACACTGTTTGTTCCGTTAATCCTTGAATCTTCAGCAAAACCTTCAGAAGACACTGTATCAGAGAAGGTGAGAGAATTGAAACAAAATGTGAAGTCATTTTTCTTCAGAGTGTACGCATCTTGCTGTTTTATCTTTTGTTAAGTAACAGATAGGAAGTAGCCCCTGCCATCATAAAAAATTCTTGGGAGAAGCAATTACCAGGCCAGGTGATGTAAACTCATGAACAGAATATACTAATATTTCTCTTTTGATATGCAGAAGTGGGGCATATATGCATGTGATCTCAAGAAGAAAGATACATTGCTCTAGTTTGTCTTGGCAGTAATGAAACAGCTCTTTCTCACTAAAATATTAGTTGGATATGAGTGAAAAGCTACATCCTTATTTTGTCTAGTAATTCTGCTCTGATATGTATGAGCAACTAATTACTGGCAAAACACCCTTCTAGAACACAATTTTACAGTTTTTTGTTTATAGCGCAAAAGCAGATTGTTATGCTAGCAAAATTATAATTATGTATGTCCTAAAATCATAAGGAAAACCAAGTTTTTTTAATTTTAGAATGTTGTTACTGTACCTCAGTAACCCTTTGAATAATCATAGAATCATAGAACAATCTGGGCTGGAAGGGACCTCGAAAGGCCATCTAGTCCAACCCCACTGCCATGAGCAGGGACATCTGCAACTAGATCATGTTGCTCAGAGGCCCATCCCACCTGGTCTTGAATGTATCCAGGGATGGGGCTTCTACTGCTTCTCTGGGCAAACTTTCAGTGCTTCACCACCCACATTGTAAAGAATTTTTTCCTTATATCTAGTCTGTATCTCCCCTCTTTCAGTTTAAAACTGTTCCCCCTTGTCCTGTCACTACAGGCCCTGCTAAAGTTTTTCCCCCTCTTTCCTATAGGCCCCTTTTAAGTACTGGAAGGCCGCAATCAGGTCTCCCCGCAGCCTTCTCTTCTCCAGGCTGAACACCCCCAACACTCTCAGCCTGTCCTCACAGCAGAGGGGCTCCAGCCTCTGACCATGGCTGTGTCCCTCCTCTGGCCCTGCTCCAGCAGCTCCATGTCTCTCCTGTGCTGAGGCCCCAGAGCAGGAGGCAGCACTGCAGGGGGGTCTCACCAGAGCAGAGCAGAGGGGCAGAATCCCCTCCCTCGACCTGCTGCCCTCGCTTCAATAATTTTAATTTGAAAATAGGAGAGGAACTCCAGATATCAAATACAGTTCATAAAATAGTCTCATGCAAAAAGGAGGAAAGGACTGGTTTGACTGTACATGTAGTATTAAAAACTGCTGAAGGCTAAAATATCCTTTGAAGTTGCTAGCTAGGGGCAGTAGTTGTTCAGCCTCTGATATCTTCAATTAATTGTCCCTTTGGTTGTTTTGGCACCCTTCCCCACAGGTTTTAAATGCAAATGATCCAGAAGTACTGACTGAAGAAAATGCATCAGCAGAGAAGGAGGGCACCGAAGAACAGCAAAACACTGAAAATGCAGCTGCTTCAGCATCAAAGGAAGAACCTTCTGACAATGGCCTGCCCAACTCTATGGTAACTGAAGCAGCAGCAGAAGCTGTTTCTGAAAACACACTCCCCAAAACAGCTTCCTCATTGGAAGATCAAAATGAGGAGGCAGGGCCCAACTCGCAAGAGACCTCTGCTGCCTTGAGTCAGAGCGGTTTGATAGTAGTTGAACTCGAGGGCGTTTCTTTTCAGCAGCCTTCTGGACAGGAGGGACAGAAGAACCAGCTGGAAGAGCACTCAGAAGAGTGTGAGCAGATGGATCAGTACACGCAGACAGTGGTAGAGCGGGTTGCTGACAGCAGCTCTGAGGAAGCAGAAATTGAGGTACCTGTTGTAGATCGGAGAAACTTGCGAAGAAAGGCCAAAGGCTACAAAGGTCCCCCCAAGAAAAAAGGAAAGCCAGCGTAAATATGAGATATTGATTGTTAAATCATCTATTTATAAGAAAGTTATTATTTTGCATAAAACATTTAAGGCGCAATTAAACTATATGGGACGCAGGAGACATGTTTAAAGTTCTGGGTTGGACTTCCTCTTGGGATTCATCACTTTTCCTTGAACTTTTCTTGAATTTTTAACCACTAGATATTGAGCTTCATCACAGTACAAAAGTAAACACCCAGTCTCCTCCTTTTATAAAGGATACATGCTGAATACAGTTGTGCTAGCAAAGGGAACACTTGCATGTTTGAGGTAGCGTTGTGGAAAAAAAATGCAATGTGAAATACTAGCCATGTCAAGGTCCCCTAAATTCCCATAGACTTCCATGAGGCCCAACATCGCTCCAGCATTTTTCTAAATAACTTTTGTGTTCCCTATTGTGGAGAGAAGCAGAACAAGAAAAATCCTTCCTCACTTCTTGTTCCCTCTCCATAGATTTTCTCAGATGAGGTAAAAATGTAAGATTCTGTAATTCTAGGTCTCTAAATGCACAAGGTGAAACTCAGTAGATCAAAACAGCATAAGCAGCATCTGTCTTTCATGAGAATCACTTGAAACAGCTGACTCAGTAGAAACAGTCAGCTCAGTATCTGCCATAGCGTTCTCTGATAGGAAGTTCTTTACGTGAGGACAGAGATGCCTACACAGTAAACTATTTGTAGCTTCCAAAGCAAGCATCTTGGTGAGTAAGCTTTTCCATAGTGCATGGACTGGAGACTCCAGTATGTACGCAGAGTTATTTAAACTGCCTTCCTAACTACTTGCATGTGTTGAGTGGGTACTTGATGACTTGTTTACATTACAAGAAAAGGATATGATGACACTTGATCTCATTTTGGTCTGAATGAAAGTGATGCTTTGTGTTTTCCCAGTGCTTGGCTGGTGCTGGGGGGTAACAAAATGCTGTACCTGCCAGGTGTGTGACTCCTGTGAGTGCTGGCATTTCAGGTGGCTGTGACATTCGTTAGTGTGAATATTAATGAGTTTTTCAGCAAATGCTTGTTTGCCAAATTTCTGTGATGTTAGGAGTTAGCAGGTGACTGACTGCAGATACTTCCAGTTCCCACTTCCTTTTTCTAATTTGGGTGCAATCCCTCAGATGGTAGCTTCTCAGTTCACAGCTTTCTTGAAAGCAGCAACTAAACTTTACTGTATGCAAACAGAAATAAAACTGGACTCTTCATACATGTTTCCCTTCAGAAGTTCTCCTGGCACACCATATATTTAACTTAATTTGTCACACATACAGTAAGTTACTCCTTAGTTTGCGATGTGTTTCTTTCAACAAAGGAAGTTCCTCTTGCAGTGGGCTAATAACTCAGGAATAAGAAAGAATGATGGCTCTAAGAACAGGGTATCACACCACTATTTGTCCTGCTACATGCCTTTTCTAAGATGAGTGAACTACTTTCCCACAGCGTCTCAAAACCAGAGGTACCTGGAAATTGCTTTTTCAGGGCTGCTAAGTACAAGGTTCACTTGAATAGTTGTAATGCTGTCTTACTTTTTATCCCTCTCTGAAGCTAACTTAAAAGTTCTGGGTTTGGGTTTTATGCTTATACAATTTAACTGTGTATTTATAAGATATTTTAACTGTATAAGATATATTCATACTATTTCTTTCAGCTGATGTACCATGCTCCTTTTTAATCTGTTAAAAGCAACTTACAAAAAAACAGTTTTTAAGAAACATGTGTTACCAAATCTTAGATTCATGGTGCACAGAGTTAAATCCGCATTTCTCACACGGAGCTGTAATTTCCTGTCAATGTACATACAGGTACTCCTCATGAACCCCATAACTGATAAATGTTCAAGATACTTCAGCATTTTTTGTAAACATACTCAAGTGAACCTTAAGCTCTAAAATTAACCAAGCATTTTCTATAAAGCACGAGATAAAACTTCTATTATCTTCTGTATGGCTTCTCTTCTAGTGCTAAGATTTACTGTAAAAAAAAAAAAAAAAAAAAAAAAAAAAGGCATCTAGAAAACATATCTATTGCAATGCTAAGGGTTTGGAATTTGAGGGCTGGTAGCTTAGTATATTGTGACTTACCTGCCATTTTTAGAGCAAGCTATACTAAAGATTAATCTGCTGAATACTTCAATTGATACAAATGTATCCACTTTCAAAAAGTTAAGGATTTTGCTTGTGAAAAGTGAGTCCAATTACTTGTAGGTGGATTTTTGATATGTATATCGCTTCTGTTCTCTGTGAGGTTGTAAAACAGTGTTTGTGAGAAGGTAATGCCACTCCTGGCTTTTACTTTTCATGGCTAGGTTGGAACTGATTGCAATCAGTATCTTAAGATATTTGCATATTGAATACATAAATATTACAACAGGATTATAGGTTAAGCCAGTCTGTTTCTACTGAGAACTATCAGATTCTTGATCTCATTTCAGTGAGTCAGTTTTTAAAAAACTTAAATTCACATCTTTAAGTATACTTAAAAAAGTAGACACCTTTGTAAATCTAGGGTTCTTGAGACAGTGGCTGATGGCCAGACCATTACGTACAGAATGTGGACGCCTGGGCTGCAAACAGCAATTCTGACATCCAGTAGAGTCTTGAAAACTGGATGTTGTTCTAATTGTGATCGCAGCAGTTACTTGGAACTAAAGGTCACAGTTTATTTCTATGACAACTTCTTTGGCATCAATCAACTTACAGTAAATAAGGAGTAGCAAAATCAAAATACTGGCTTCATAAGTAATAGTTTTTATTGCTGTACTGATTGTCCCATTGGAGCAGTAGTTTAATAATACCTTCTGTTACATTAATGCAAGGAAACATACCTGACACCTGTATTGACTGAAGTGTTTTACCTTGGGAAAACCAATGTTTCTTAGGCTTGGATGATTTTTTTTTTTTCCTCAGTTAACTGTCTTATTACCATCAACCTCTTAAAGAATTTTTAAGATCTTACTGCACCAGCAAACAATGATTAGAACATCAACTTTATACAGGTTTGTACCAAATGCTGTTACAACGTGCTGTGGAACTACACATGTACAGTGAAAACAGCAGTATTGAGCTTTTAGTCTAGGAATAGAGTTTAAAGAACATTAATTTGTGACTTCAGCCTTTCTCTTAAATGGTGTATGGTTTTGTATTTGAATCCAACATTTGTTTAAATATCTCTCGTATGGCTTGTTAATTTTTAATAGGATTTGATTTGCTTCTCCTATAATCTCTCTTGGTCTATTTTCATTTCATGCAGAATTCTTGTTTGCTGTTCTCGTATTTCATAGCCCTTTACATGAAAATATAAATGTCTTATTTCAGAAGCGCTTATTTGAAATGCTGTCTGACCTTGATTTGTTGCTTTTTTTTATACCATTTCATTTGTAGATGTCAGTAATCAAATTTATCACTTACAATGTCATCAACACTACCAAGTTAAACATAGCAAGAAGTAGCCCTAAGTTTTGGCTTCTGCTCTAAGTGACTGTTCTAAAACTTTATTTCCAAGAGGACACACTTTAAAATTTATTTCACAAATGTGGTGGTAGATGTTTTCTAAACTAGTGATACCCTGTTTAAAAATCTTACGAAAGATGTGTTGCTAAAGTATTGTACTTAAGTCTTGTTACAGTGTTAGTTTTTCCCTTCTTAGTATTGTCTTGGCTGCTTTTGAAATGTTTTGAAGTAGTAATTAAACTTATATTTTGTGAATTATTTTTTCTTGATTTTTGAGTCCTGCTGTACAGGAGGCATGTTTTAAGGTGGTTCGGTTCACTAGAACTAGCATCGTTTTACAATCCGTCTGCTACCAAGGAGCTTTAAACGCTCAAAGATTTTTAATTGAAAAAATATTTTGCTGATTAACTCTTTCCTGTACTTAATTAGCTTATGCATCAGACTTTTTTATAAAAGGTAGATTAGGCTGTTCTGAATGTTACAGCATGCATTCTGCTATTTGTATCATCTTTCATAGTTGGTATAAACTTAGCAGTTATTTACATAATTTGCTATGGACAAGCCAGCTAGAAATGCTGTACTGTACTCCCTACAGTGCGGTACATTAAAATGTCTTAAGTTGGCTGAATAACAGAACTGTTCCACTAGTTGCATACTTACAGCACAAAATACAGTAATGTTCTTGAGACAGCTGTAGAAACTTACTCTGTTCATGTTGTTTGTTAACATGCAGTGAAGGGTGAAGAACGAAGAACTTAAATGGAGGCTTACCTGTTTTGACAAAATGCCCTCTCTTCAAGCAAATTACTTAAGTGGCTTGTAACCCTCTCTCTGTTTCAACTCTCTTGTCACTACACAAAGTAGTAGAAGTCACAGAAAGTTAAGTCTAGACTAGGGCAATGTGTTAAACTAACAAGATAGCCTGTAAGAGGAGACGACTTTGGTATACTTGGAAGTACTGCCTCTGTCAGGTAGCCTAAGAGAAGTTAGAAAGCTGGCACAAAAGCAGCTGGCTTGACTTCCTGGCCAGAGTTCCACATCTGGAACATGGTCTGGTCATGAAGATGATTAAGGAATTGGAACGTCTATCTTACAAGAGGCTGAGAGTTGCAATTGTCCAGCCTGGAGAAGAAAAAGCTCGTGAGGGTATTACCTTGTGTACACATACTTAGTGAGGGGGAACAAAGAAGACAGACAGTGGGCACAACCCAGAATATGGGAAATTCTACTTAAACATAAAACATGTTAAACTGAAAGAGCAGTTAAACACTGGATCAGGCTGCCCAGAATGGTGGTGGAGTTTCTATCATTGGAGTTCGTCAAAACCTGACTAGACATGGCCCTTGGACAGCTGCTGTAGTTGATTCTGCTTTAAGCAGGGGTTTGCGCTATACTATCTCAAGAGGTCCCTTCCAACCTTAACTACTCTGATTCTATAATCTGCTGCTCAACCTGCTTATTGCATGTGTGACCACCTCTACCCTTAAACTTTTGTTAATGCAAAAAACCCCAATGCAAACCTATTCACTTTCTGGCTTGTGAAGTATCTTGGAGTCTTGTTCGAAAGTTTCCTTCTTACAATGTTGAGGAGTAAAAATGCCCTCATAAACTGGAGAAAGCTTGTAAGGGTTTGACTTGAAATTTGTGTTAAAAGCTCCCTGGCTTGAAGTACTGCTTAAGAGCAGGAATATAAAATGGTATGTTTATCTGTAGTGATAGATTGTGCTAAGTTTGTTAACCACCAAATTCCTGACTGGAAGATTACTGACGCAGTTATATACAGCACTGCTGAAAGCTTCCAGTTTAGAAGCAGCTTTTGTTTCTTGTATTTCAATGATGCAAGCTTAATAGATTTATCAGTTGATACTTGTGACCTTCAGTTCTTCTTGAATGTTTCTTAAAGCCACCAAAATAACTACAAGTAGTTGTAGTATCAGGGTTGTCATGCTATTTTCAACTTTCACGTTTTAAAACCATTACAAGTTCATAAATTAAAACTTCTGAAACTGTTCTCTTGCTTGGAACTACAGTGCTACACACTCCAGCCCTTATCCTTTCCCTTACTGCAGTCATGGAGGCAAAGGGGAGAAAGACATGATGTAATGGGGCAGGTAGGGGTGGGGGCAGGTAGGGGTGGGGGCAGGTAGGGG